>JAZHFQ010000709.1:0-75780 GCA_038387885.1 Spodoptera picta | reverse complement strand
CAGCGTGTCTTTGCATGGGGGGTGAGGTGCACAGAGGGTGCGGGTTCGAAACCTACCAACGGCAAGTACCAATGTGACTTTTTCCGAGTTATATGTACTTTCTAAGATTATTTAGACACCACTGACAAACGGTGAAGGAAAAACATCGTGAGGAAACCTGGACTTATAATTTCTAATTATAAGTTTGAAATCGCCAACCCGCATTGAGCAAGCGTGGTGATTAACGCTCTAACCTTCTCCGTGTGAGAAGAGGCTTTGCTCAGCAGTGGGCATTTATAGGCTGTTGATGTGTCTTTGCATTGTTCTCACATATACGTACAGTATTGAAATATGTATCAGAGACATTGTAGAACATACTTTTTTAAAAAAAGAGTAACGAATGGAGTTTCTTGCTCGTTCTTCTCCATTCGAATCTACATTTTGGAATGAGCACCTAGCTTCACCTAGCTGCACTGACGGACTGACTGACAGACTATTATTTATTTTGTATTTGTTGACGTTTCAAAAGTACCAAATTATGGTTTAATTGAATTAAATGCTTTGACTTTGACTTTGAAGCTTGGAATACGCACCGACCGCTGTCTCATCTTAATAACGAAATGTTATGAAGAAAATACATTACATTTAAATTGAAATTATAATAATAACATCAATAACATCACAACTTTTAGCCCCAAAGAGGTAGGCAGAGGTGCACATTATGGCATTTAATGCCACTAAACAATGTAACACCCACTTTTTATTATTTATGTTATGAGCCCCATGTAATAGGTGGTGAACCTATTGCCATATACTGGGAACAATTCCAGACTCCGCGCTACCACTGAGATTTTTTTAAAACCTAGTAGTACTTTGCCTGACCAGGGAATCGAACCCGAGACCCCTTGCCCGGCGCACTTGCGACTACTCAGCCAACAAGGTAGTTAGTAAATTGAAATTATTTTATTCTAAAATATTGCTTACCTACCATCAAGTAATCCGTCCGCTTGTTTACCGGTTTATGCCATAAAAAATGTATTATACTAGCTTTTACCTATGTGACATATACACACAGCGCCATCTATACCAATGATTTCGTTTTTCCTCGAGAATATCAAATTTTTCCGGGATAAAAAGTACCCTATTATTTAATCCAAACTTCTAACTTTACGTCTGCAAAAATTAAAAGCAATCGGTTTAGTAGTTACCTACGGCAAGCGTAGTTACCTACGCCTACCTGTGAAAGCGGAACAAACAAAAAACTTACTTTTACGGTTTAAGATATTTATTTCTCAAAACAATTTTACATTGACTTGACTGAGAAATACAAAATATACATAAGTAGGTACAGAATGCGAACCTGTGCCCGAAACAATATATCCGTATTTATGAACAATCAAAAAATTACATTGAGTACATACTTAAAACAAATCCAGTTACACAATAAAATTACTTTGAGTAGCCGAGGGTAATCTTAAAAATATTGGGTCGAGAATATCAAACATTGTCTTTTTACTAATAGGAATTTGCAATAGCAATGGTCTTATTACGTATCGAAGTTTCGAAACACATTAGTTGCTATCACAGATGTACAATAATAATTATGTTATGGACAACTATCAATACCGTGCCACACTTTTTTTATTTATTTACTTTTTTTTTTGCAGTCATCATAAAATAATAATTAACACTGTATGTATGTATTGTATGTGTGTGTATTTACGCAATGTATGCAAGAGGTTATGGAGTATTGTTTGTTTTATTTTTATAGTATAACTATGTACGCATGTTCTTTCCCTTTTGTTAATTAGATATATGAATTTAAATTATGTGGTTTAGTTATAAAGATAAAGATTATTTGCTTGGTAGTTTTAATATATAGTACTTTAACTTCTTTTTGAATAAAGGAAATGACTTTATTTCCTTTATATCATTTGGTAGTTTATTATATAGTTGAGCCCCTTCGTATTTGATGTTCTTACTTCCGTAATTGACAGTGCGTGGTGGTTGCAAGCATATATTGTTAGCATTTCTCAATAAACGTTGTTGGACTTGTGATTTTTTTGTGAAGGATATGTTTGTGTGTATGGACTTATTTAGTATTTTCCGTATGAGAATGCACATACTGTAAATGTATATTTGGTCTACGGTCATTAGAGCAGTTTTTTGAAATACTGTGTTTGTCGATGTAAGATAGGGAAAGCGGAAGAGCAATTTTACTATTTTATTTTGAGAAATTCGCAAGTGTTTTAAGTTTGTTTTAGCAGCCGTACCCCAGAGCTCAATAAGATAGGAGAGGTGAGATTTTATTAGGGAATTATATATAATATAAGAAACTGATTTCGGAAAGCAGCCAACAGTGTGACGAATTCGGCCCATCAACGTCGCCAGCTTTGATATAATTTTTTCAATATGTGGCTTCCAAGTAATTTGGCTATCGAGTATAAGCCCAAGGTATTTTTCTGATTCTACTCGTGTTAGGGACTCATTATTGATGGATAATGTCGGGTAGTTAGTTATGTTCTTGTTTTTCGCCCTGAAAATCATGTAGTTTGTTTTAGATACATTTATAGTTAAGAGGTTATATTGGAACCATGTACTGAGAATATCCAAATCACCCTGAGCCTGGTGGGTCATAGCTTGTATATCAGTGCCAAAGTAAAAGAGACTTGTATCGTCGGCGTATAATTTTACATCGCCAGACAGACCCAGCTCATGAATGTTATTAATATATATGATAAATAGTAACGGCCCTAGAATGGATCCTTGTGGTACACCGTAGGTGATGAGCTGAGGTGAGCTTTGGGTATCAAGAATTTTTACAATCTGATACCTGTTGGTAAGGTAAGACCGAATCATATTGAGTGCAGTGCCTTTAATACCGATTTGTAGTAACTTATCTAGTAGTAGTTTATGGGATATCGTATCGAAGGCTTTTTTCAGGTCAATAAAGACTCCAAGAGCTATTTGTTTTTTATCCAGTTTACTTTTTAATTTGGTGATCAGATCTGCACATGCTGACAAAGTGTTAGATTTAGACCTAAAGCCATATTGATTGCTACTAAGAAAGTCAATTGAAGTCAAGTACTTATCTAAGCGATTATGAAGGATTTTTTCTATTATTTTGGACATTACTGGTAGAACAGAGATGGGTCGATAGTTTCCAGGATCTGTTTTACTTCCTGACTTAAAAATCGGGCTAACTTTTGCAACTTTTAAGGAATCTGGAAAGTAACCAGTTTCGAGACAAATATTTACTGTGCATGTAAGTTTTTCTAAAATATGGTGTTTTATAGATTTTAACACCTTGCAGGATAAGCCGTCAAGACCGGTGCTTGTATTAGAGTTTAAGTTTTCTATTATTTTATTAACTTCTTCTACCGTAGTAGGGGTATATTGGGTTAGTTCGTTAGATGCTGCGTTGATATACATGCCATTAGAGTGTATGTAATTGGTGATATCGTGATATTTTTGCGGAATTTTACTAGCAAGAGTGTAGCCTATCTGAGAAAAGAAAGTATTAAAATGTTCACATATATCTGTCAAATCTGTAATAGGTCCCAAATGCGTTTCGAGTTTCGACGGGGCATTGTTGTGCTGTAACTTATTTGAACATAGACAATTAATTAAGTTCCACATTTTAAGAGGTTTTTTATCACAGGCTCTAAAGGCCTTGTAATAATATTCATGTTTAGCAGTTCGAATTTTTGCTTTTACATTGTTTCTAATTGATAGTAGTTTCTCGTTGTTTGTTCCTTTTCAATTTATAATATTAGTAAGGATTGAACACCTTTGTCGACCTCATCACAAACATGAATCGCCTCGTGGGTCATCGGCCAGCTCATAACTTAGGTACAAACCAGGCGCTAAATACACGCGTGCTCGATACTTAGTCATTCTCAGGGAATTCCATTATGACATCGAATCGTCCGAAATGAAAACAATCATTTTGTAACGTAATTTTATGAAATAAACTATTTTTACATAAGTTTTAATAGCAAAATAAAACTAGTATAAGTAACATTTAACTGTAATTTTTTTAAGGGTGGAAAAATCATCGAATGACTTCTCCCGCCTGTGTGAGGCGGGAAGGAATCTCAGACTCTTACTGACTCAAAACCACCCCGGTCCTACTCCAGCCCAACAGTTGAATCCGTAGCCATTTTACCGTGTCGCGGAGAACCTAACGGGTTACCGGGGCTCCGGCTCGACGTGCAGGAGAAGGAACGGGGTGGTTTTTAGTCAGTAAGAGTCTGACACTCCCTCCCGCCTCACCCAGGCGGGAGCAGTCATTAGATGATTTTCCCCCCTTAAAAAAAAAAAGTCATTTCACCGTCCCCGACTGGGAGCGTGAGGTCGCGCGAACCAGGCCTATGCCTGTCTCGGCGGTATCTGGTCGCTACCTGCGACTGCAGGCGAGGGGATACAGCGTCGTCGTTGGTTTGCGCCGCTGTGATCCGCGCTCTAGCTGGGCGTTCCCGGCGAGCAGCGAGCTATTAGCGGCGCGGGTCCAATAGTTAGTCGTTGGGATTTTCTATCCATGTTTATTCACATGTAAACATCACATGTGCGGTGTAGGACTTTGTGACGTCATCCGCTGATTTGTTTTCGTCGATGGTCTATGTAGGGTAAGTTGTCACTTGACATACCTCTATATTATGTGTCGCCACATAGGTACTCTCTCCAATCTCATTACGGTATCTGTCAGGAAATTTATTTACTAATGTGATTGGACGCGTGCCCAATAACAAGGACGGTTCAAAAAAGCTAACAGTCAAGAAGAAGACGAAGAAATTATGTAAGGAGCTTGCACCAATTGTTAAACAAAGGTCGAGTTCCAACGGAGTAATGTCGAACAACAGATGAATCACGTACCGCATCGTGTGACGTACATATTTAATTTGTTCAGTGAAAAGTGAAAAGCCACACATTTGATCTTGAGTGGCCTAGGATATTAAATTATAATTATGCCAAATTTCATCGAAATTGGACCAGTAGTTTTTACGTGAAGCGTGAACATACAGACAGACAGATAGACAGAAAAAAATATTTTGAATCCCATTTTTTGTTTCGTTATCTATCTAGTAATCCTATTTATTTAATTTTTAATATTTTCAATAGTTTTCAGAATTCAGAACATTCAGAACAGAATTTTCAAAATTAATTTTAATATTTATTATATAGGTATATGTATGCGTAGATAGATAATTGATTATGTAAATGTAGACATATAACTATTGTGACACATACTAAATTAATTAAAAATCGCGGGTTACTCATGTGAATATACTCAGAAAAGCTCTACTATTAGTTTCGAACCACAGAGGGGTTCTTCCTCATGACTAGCGTGCGCGGTCGTCGCGATGTCGCGCAACCTACCTATATTTTGCACTTGGAGATGCCTGCGTCCAGTGACGATATCGTAATCATCATGGATTGTTGTAGTAGGACCCCACTGATGCCCAAATTACCACCTTCCTCAAGCATTGCGCCGGTAAGATGTTAGGCGAGGGAGAAGATTTTACACATCGGTGAAAGAAGTGACCCGCGATTTTCTATACTATTATAAAGAGGAAAGATTTGTACCTATTTTTGTATGTTTGTATGTTTGTAATGAATAGGCTCAAAAAGTACTGGGCCGATTTAAAACATTCTTTCACCAATAGAATGCTACATTCTTCCAATTTCACATAGGCTACATTTTATTCTGAAAAAAATAAGGGATTCTTGGTAAAATTTGAACAATGTAACCGAAGGTGTAGAAAAATTAGTCTTAAAATGTCTTTCTTCGAATACGCTGCCGAAACTATTAGCGATAGAACAAAATAATGTACAACAATATTGAAGAACATCATAATGTCTACAAAAAACTCCGCGGTAGCATATGTCCAACTATTGTAGTTATGTCAATAAACAATCCAAATTTCCAAATTAAATAATTGTCTACCCCGTGCGGCTGCTAGTTAGTCAAAGTCAAAGTCAAAATCATTTATTTCAATTAGGCCGGATTGGCACTTTTGAACGTCAACAAAAAAATAATAAGAAGTGAAGCTATTTGCTCATTCCAAGGTGTAGATTCCTATGGAGAAGAACGAGCAAGAAACTCCATAGGTTACTCTTTTTCAATCAGGTTCACAATACAATTCTCTAGTTACATAGTTTTGCTGTTTGGATTGTGCGAGAACAATGTAACACTAAAATCCAGCCAAAGTGATCAAAAAAGAAAGTAACCTTAAGGACAATAATACAGTCTGGAGCTGACCAGTTCCAGTTGACGGCGCCCATTCACGAACATGACACGTACACCAGCACCGCCCAACTCAACCATATTGAAGGGAATCGAGCGATCCACTGCATGCGCCACCGCCAATGTGACCTTTGAGTGAGCATGACAACTCCAAGCTGACACAAATGAATCTACTAATCTAATTTAATATTAAGTTAATTACAGGGCTCTGACATTTACAATGGTTATTTAAGTTAAACAATATACAATTTAGCAATATGGCTGTATTATTTACCATTTCAATTAAAACAAGTTTTAGTTATCCTGTGGAGCCGGACTAGCCTGCATCCAAGCATTTTTATCCTCTATATATTCCTTAAGTTTGTAATATGCTTGTCTACATAAAGTTTTCTTTATACATAATTTGAATTTGGATTCATTTAGTTGTTGTACATCGCCTGGTATCTTATTATAACATTTAACACAGAATCCCATGAACGACTTACTTACTTTCGTTAATCTCGAAATTGGCTGACTTAATCTATTCTTATATCTAGTTGGTAGTGGTGTCTGTCCGACACTTTACCAAATAACTGTAGGTTTTTCCTAGGTAGGTAGGTTAGTTAGGTAGGTTAGTTAATAAAGGTAGACAATTATTATAAAAGTAGTAAGTATAAGGATAAGATTCTGGTATTGCCCATAACCTACAATACAAAGAATCTATCTCTCATATTCTTTGTACATTCATGTTAATGTAATTACCGTCATCACAATATAACGAATAATTTGTTTCATATTTAATTTGAATTCATATATTCTGTAATATATTGTTGTGTAAACGTCATACAGTGTTCTAAACTGTCACATACGAGAAATACCAAACGTCTGGTGACGTATGTTATCAGACCTGCCTATAACATGACTTCATATGAGGAATTTGCTCTCGTGAGAAATTATAGACTAGTTCAGGAATTTGTTCATTTGTCATAGAAGATACGGGTCAAACCGATTGGGCTTTTTTTAAGGGGGGAAAATCATCGAATGACTGCTCCCGCCTGGGTGAGGCGGAAGGGAGTGTCAGACTCTTACTGACTAAAAACCACCTCGTTCCTTCTCCTGCTCGTCGAGCCGGAGCCCTATTGGGCCCTATCTGTGGTGGTCTGATGGCTCTTTGAGGCGCGCGCGGAACGCGGCGCGCCGTACGCTCGGGAACCGATGGGGCTTATGAATTATCCTGTTTATTCAAATTAATTCCCTTAGACTGCACTTATAATTTCTAATTATAAGTTTGAAATCACTAACCCACATTGAGCAAGCGTCGTGATTAATGCTTAACCCTTATGTATGTGTCGCGGAGAAGCTAAGTAATAGTCTGACACTCCCTTCCGCCTCACCCAGGCGGGAGCAGTCATTCGATAATATTCCCCCTTAAAAAAACCCTTCTCTATGTGAGAAGAGGCCTTTAGTCACTTATAGGCTGTTGATGTGTGATTTGACAAACTTTTCACCAGTCATATTATAAATATAGTATAATACCAAACAGTATGGGGGACGGTCCCGTTGCAATGAACAAAACAAAGCTCAGCATTGCCTTTTAAGGCAAATGAAAGCATATTTTGTGACAAACAAATTTAAATGTGATTTAACATTAATCACCTATATATGGTAATACAGTATAACAACACAATACTAGCCCCGACCAACAATGACCTTCAGCCAAGCAAAACTAGTCTTGAAATTAGTTTTCCTCATTCGTTATAAGGTTGGAACTTCTATAAACTTTTTATTATTACTTGTGTCTGATCAAGGAAGTAGGTATTATGATTTATATACATATTATAATAATGTGTATCGGTGTGCAAAATGAAATTAGGTATAGGTATATAGGAATGTTAGATTTAATTACTTTACGATATCTTTCGTTCGATCTTCGGATTAACATTGCCTGCCTCGTTGGCCGAGTGGTTGCAAGTGCTGACTGCTCCCGCCTGGGTGAGGCGGGGGCGGAAGGGAGTGTCAGACTCTTATTAACTAAAAACAACCCCGTTCTTACTCCTGCACGTCGAGCCGGAGCCCCGGTTACCCGTTAGGTTCTCCGCGACACCGGTGACCGCTTGGGGATTGATCAGCTAGGTCACTTTCTAGGTCAAATCCACCTCTGGGTCTGATTATGATTACAGTAAAAGTAAAAGTATAAAATAGTAAAAGCTGAATACACGACACTTGAACGGCTCTATCGGGGAAGAACCAATTGGTCTAACTTAAAGCTGTGACGTAATTGTGACGTTTCGCCTGGTGAGAATGATTCCATTTAATTGTCCTTATTTAAAGAGGAAATGTTTACACTTAAATAGTTTTCTAAATGAATCACAACATTTTAAGTGTGGGAGAGCCATGCTTCGGGCCGGCTCGACCGGAGTGATACCGCGGCCTCACAGAAAACCGACGTAAAACAACGCTTGCGTTGTGTTTCATCGTGTGAGTGAGGTTAGGGACCGATACATAGCGGAATAACCATGCTAAGTAGGCGTAGCAAATTTCAGACTAGTGACGGGGAGCAGCGTCACTAGTGCGAGGAGTTACGCCCTGCGATCACCAACCCGCCTGCCCAGCCTGGTGATTATGGGCATTACCTTATATGGCACGGCACTCTAAAAAACGGCCCCTAGTTCCCGGTCGCCCCGCTATTCCTGGCCCAGTCGGCGGCCATGGTAACGGCGGGACAAGGGGTGCGAAGAATCCTCGGGCTACGAAAGGCCGACAACACCAACTGACCCTGGCTACGTACAACGGACGCACGCTACGGCTCGAAGAACACCTGGCTCAGATTGTTGTGGATCTGGGGAACATGAGGTGGCATAGGGGGCAGATGCTCGTTAACTTCCTGGAGAAGGAGGGGCTGTTCTTGATGAACTCCTTCTTTAAGAAGCAGCCTCAACGGAAGTGGACGTGACAAAGTGTAGTGCGATACACGCTCGGCTACGGACGTGTCTCCACTGCACACGGTTTGAATTTCTATTCACGACTTGCGCGGCAACAGCCGCTGCGCGGTGACACTATGAGTTCCAAACCGCTCATAGTGAACGAACTATTGGCGTTTTTAGTCCATACCATTGACTACATGGATGAGGTGAGCATACTGCAAATATGCCGATCCAATTACAAGGAGGAGGAAGTCAGCAGCGCCAAGCTGTTACTGTTCCAGTCCCTGGAAAAATTAGACCAAATGCCGTCTCGTCGCAGAGATGGCACCGAGAAGAGTCTCCAAGACATCATCGATATGTTGAAGAAAACCGATCCAGATGACGTGCCTGACTTCGTGGCGAGGGAGCTAAGTACACTACCCCCTGTCACCTTCGATCACGTTGATGTTACGAGACTGCTAAAGGACATTACATCACTGAAAGGTGAGATGACCAAGATACAGGCCAGAATGGAGGAGTCAGACAATATCATTGCTGATCTACGTGCCGAAGTTACATCACTGCGTAATACAGGTTTAGTAATTAGGTCACCTGAGGCCTCAAAGGTGAACACACGTCGCGGAGCCCAAAACACCACAATCGGCAGTTTTGAGTCTACAAATATCAGTATGTTGTCAACTGCCAAAATCGCTGATGAAGCATCGCTCGCCGTCGCCGTCACCCGCACCTCTACACCGGCTGCGGTAACGTCACACGTAGGTACGACGACCCCTACACGTCCCGACGCTATGACTAAAAATGAGATAGACTTCATTATGACGGACAAAAAGCGAATATTTAGAGATGTCTCTGTGATCACTAGGTTCAACACCGGAAGTGATCACCGACTGGTACTAGGCACTCTAAACATCAAACACAAATTCGAGCGTGCCTGTCTTATGAAGTCTACGCTACCTAACTTGCTCCAATTTGCTGCCGGGTCTAAAAGCTTCCAGCTGAAGCTGGAAAATCGATTCGCTGTCTTGGAAACCACAATAGACGCTGATATTACTCTTGCAAAAACTCGACCAAATGATCGGGATACTCCAGGATGAGGGGACGAAAATGTGGCGGGCGCAAAATACCGGCAGGAGGGCGAGGCTTTCGGGGGAGTCTCTGCAGTTGATGAAGAGGCGACATGAAAACCCAGCAGTCGCTTCGTCGGATCTTCATAAACAGATTTCGAAACAGGTAAGACGTGACCTTCGGCGCTCCAACACACGTGCTATACAAGAAGCGATCGAGCGAAATCGGGGGCGAAAAGTCTTCATCCAGCAACTAGGTCGAAGCCATCTGACGAAGCTGACCACATCTGAGGGAAAAATCGTCGCTTCTAGGCCGGAGATTTTTGCGGAGGTTCAGCGCTTCTACGGTGATCTATATGCGTCACAAGCACCCCAACCCCGATTGGGGATACTCGGGAGATCCCAGGGCCACGCTTTTCCGCCACTTCACTGAAGAGCTGCCAGAGGTCAGCTAAGACGAGATCGTTGGTGCTTTGGGGCAGCTTAAAAATGGAAAAGCCCCCGGTGAGGACGGAATTACGACGGAGCTCCTTAAGGCAGGGGGGAAACCGATTCTCGAGCGGCTCCAAAGTATATTCAATTCCGTTCTCTTTACGGGGAGAACTCCTAGGGCGTGGAGCAGAAGCATTGTCGTTATGTTCTTCAAAAAGGGAGACAAAACCCTTTTGACGAACTATCGTTCTATTTCCCTTCTGAGCCACGTCTATAATCTGTTTTCCAGGGTCATCAGGAATCGTCTCGCACGAAGACTTGATGAGTTTCAGCCCCCGAGTAGGCCGGGTTCCGAGGAGGCAGATTATACAGAAGACCGAGGAGTATATTATAATGGGCCTCTATGCTTGGCATTCGTGGACTATGAGAAGGCTTTTGACTCTATCGAGATCTGATCTGTTCTGGAGTCCTTGCAACGGTGCCAAGTCGACTGGCGATATATCCAAGTGCTGAGAGAACTGAACGATGCTGCGACTATGGCCGTCCAAGTACAGAATCAAAAGTCTGAACCTATTCACCTGCATCGTGGATGTCATATCCCCCAAATTGTTCACAAATGCTATGGAGGATATGTACAAGACACTGCATTGGAAAGGACGGGGCAGAAACTTAAACGGCAAGTATCTCTCACACTTAAGATTTGCAGAGGATATCGTCATCGTGGCTGAAACCGTGCAGGACTTGCAATATATGCTGAGCAGCCTGGCTGATTATTTCGTGCGCATCGGGCTCCGGATGAACTTGGACAAAACAAAAATAATGTTCAATGAACATGTCATTCCGGAGACAATTGTCCTCAACGGGTCGCCTCTCGAGGTTGTTCAGGAATACATCTACCTGGGACAAACCCTGCAGCTTGGTGGGAACAACTTCGAAAAGGAGGCCCGTAGAAGAATATAGCTTGGCTGGGCAGCATATACAAAACTTAATCAAGTCTTCTCGTCTCAGATACCGCAAAGCCTGAAGACAAAATTCTTCAACGAGTGCGTCCTTCCAGTAATGACATACGGAGCCGAGACGTGGACACTGACAGTGCGACCGGTCCACCAATTTAAGGTCGCGCAGCGAGCTATGGAGAGGGCTATGCTCGGAGTCTCTTTGAAGGATCGAATCCGAAACGAAGTGATCCGACAAAGAACCAAAGTTATCTACATAGCCCAAAGGATCAGTAAGCTGAAGTGGCAGTGGGCCGGTCACATTTGTCGAAGAACCGATAACCGCTGGGGTAAACGTGTTCTAGAGTGGAGACCGTGTCTATGCAAACGCAGTGTAGGGCGCCCTCCAGCTAGGTGTAGTGACGACATCCGCAAGGTGGCTGGCAGTGGTTGGTCGAGAAGAGCTGAAGACCGAACTCAGTGGCGTGCCATTGGAGAGGCCTATGTCCAGCAGTGGACGAATACAGGCTGATGATGATGATGATGATGATGATGATGAAATTAAACGGTGACCGTTTCGTTTTAGGAACTAGCTTCTATCTCGCGGTTTCACGCACTCTGCTCGGCTCCTATTAATCGCAGCGTGATGTTTTAGCCTATTGCAGCCTATAACATCCTCGACTATAACACCCACTTTTCACTAATTATGTTATGAGTCCTATGTAATAAGGGCCTATTGCCCCAGACTCCGTACTTTAAACCGAGACCCCTTGCCCGGTAGTCGCACTTGCGATCACTCGGCCAACGAGGCAATCTTTTTTTTAATAAAACGAGTCTTTTTTGAATAAAAGAAATTACATAGTTTTTTTTTACTTTATACGTCGAAAGTCCTACTTATGGCAAGTTGTTTTTGGGAGAAGGAACGGGGTGGTTTGTAGTCAGTAAGAGTCTAACACTAAAGGCGGGAGAAGTCAATCCAAGATTATCCCCCTTGAAAAAAAAAGGGCAAGTTGTTGTGCCGCGGGATGAACACAAAATAAATTTCACGGTGTCCCTATTCAACAAAGGGAATTATAAAATATAGATAAGGTATTGAAATTTAACAAAATGGTAAGTCCCCATTGTACCTATAAAATATTAAATTCTCACAATTTCTTTTCTGAATTTTGCATAAAATTAATTAATATTATTATGAATCATTTTATAGATACAACGTTTGTATATTTAACATAATTTGCGGGAATCACCGTAATGAAGAATCACATTGAAGAAAATTAATTGAACCTATTTGTTTTAAGGGGGGATATTCATCGAATGACTTCTCCCGCGGGTGAAGCGCGAGGGAGTGTCAGACTCTGGTTGACATAGCATGCCTTTAAGCAGATCATCAGACCGCATAACAGCTGTTATTGAATTATAAATAATAACATCATCACGCTTTTAGCCACGCCGGGTAGGCAGAGGTGCTCATTACAGCTAATTTGTATAATGCATCAAGAGTCTCTTTGCATTGTTCTCACATATACGTACAGTATTGGAATATGTATCAGAGACATTGTAGAACATACATTTTAAAAAGAGTAACGATAGGAGTTTCTTGCTATTTCTTCTCCATTCGAATCTACATTTTGGAATGAGCACCTAGCTTCACCTAGCTTCACTGACGGACTGACTGACAGACTAATATTTATTTTGTATTTGTTGACGTTTCAAAAGTAAGTACCAAATTATGGTTAATTGAAATAAATGCATTGACTTTAAGCACTTAATGCTACTGTACAATATAACACCCACTTACGACTATTTACCTCTATGTTGTGAGTCCCATGTAATAGGAGGTGAGCCTATTGCTATAATTTTACTGTCAATACAAAAGTTATGTGAAAAAAGAAACGTTATTTTAACCGGGGAAAACCGTAAACGAGTATCACCTGAGGAGGTCGGAATGGACTGCCAATAATGGCCCCATTCCGCCTCCTCCAGGCGAACATCAACCACTGCGCCGCTGCTCAGGATCTCCTGCTCCAGAGCATGGCGCAGTGGTCGATCAATGTCACCGTGGTCTCCGAGCCGTACTTTGTCCTGCCCAGGGATCACTGGGTGGCGGACCTGGACGGCTCGGTGACCATCATCTCGTCGGCCGCAAAGAGCCGCAAAAGGCCGTCAAAGAGGCCGGGGTTGTGTCGCAGCACGGTTCGGAGAGCTCGCTGTGGTGGGCGTGTACTTCTCTCCGAACCGAACTCTCGCCGAGTTCCACAACTCCTTGAGGGAGTTGGTCACCGTCGTCGTCGGGTTCCGTTCCCTCCCCGTGCTCGTCCTCGGGGACTTCAACGCCAAAAACTTGGCTTGGGGTTCCCGGTTCACCGACGTCCGGGGTAGGATGGTGGAAGACTGGGCCCTTGAGATGGGCCTAGTCGTCCTGAACCGGGGTTCTGTCCCCACGTGCGTGCGGATGCAGGGCGAGTCGGTGGTGGACATCTCGTTCGCCAGCCCTGCTCTGTCACCGCGTATTGTTGACTGGCGCGTCATGGAGGAGGTGGAGACATACTCCGACCACCGGTATATCCGGTTCGACGTCTCCGCCGAGTCCGCAGACCCGCCGGTCAGACAGGCCCCATGTGGCCCGCGTTGGGCGCTGAAACAGCTGGACCGGGAGCTGCTCCTGGAAGCCGCCATCGTGCAGGCCTGGGTGATACCACCGGTCAGGCCTGCCGACATAGACGATGAGGCCAAGTGGCTCCAGGACGCCATGTCCAGGATCTGTGACGTGGCGATGCCCCGGATCCGGTCGAGGCAACAAAAGCGCCAGGTGTACTGGTGGTCGCAAGAGCTAGCAGCTCTACGCAAGGCGTGCACTGCTGCGCGACGCCAGTACACTAGGCACCGCAGGCGCCGCATCCGTCCTCCTAATGCGGAGGCGAGAGAGGCGGAGTTGTACGAGGGATACAGGGCGGCCAAGGCCCTCCTCAAGGTGGAGATATTGCGGGCCAAGGAGGAGGCCCGCCGAGAGATGCTGGGGACTCTGGACAGAGATCCGTGGGGGCGCCCGTACCGGATGGTACGCGACAAGCTCCGCGCTTGGGCTCCCCCGCTCACCCAGAGTCTCCGGCAAGAAGTCTTGGAGGAGGTGATTGGCACCCTGTTCCTTCGACTGTGGAGGGGGTTCACCCCTCCGTATATGACTCCGCCCCCTGCGGTGCCCGACGCGGGCTACAGCGACGACGACGACGACATCGTCCCAGAGGTGACCGAGGCAGAATTGAGAGCGGCGGTGCGCCGGATGGGCGCCAAGAACACCGCCCCAGGACCCGACGGCCTGCATGGCAAGGCATGGGTCCTGGCCTCAGAGGCTCTCGGGCCTCGATTGATTGGTCTCTACAGCGCATGTCTGGAGAGAGGCCAGTTCCCGCTTCTCTGGAAAGCAGGAAAACTGGTTCTCGTGCGGAAGACGGGGCGCCCTGCGGACTCTCCGTCCGCGTACCGGCCCATAGTGTTGCTCGACGAGGTGGGGAAAGTCTTCGAAAGAATCATTTCGAACCGCCTCGTCGCGCACCTGACGGACATTGGGCCGGACTTGTCGGACGGCCAGTTCGGCTTCCGCAGAGGGCGCTCCACGGTGGACGCCATCATGCGCGTTAGAGACCTCACGACGGGGACTGCAGTGTCCAGGGGTAAGGTCGTAGTGGCGGTGTCTCTGGACATCGCCAACGCCTTCAACTCCCTGCCCTGGAGCTGCATCTTGGAGGCACTCCGATATCATCGGGTGCCTACCTACCTCCGTCGTGTAATCGAGGCTTACCTGACGGACAGGTCCGTCAGCTACCCCGGTCACCGGGGCGAGTGGAACCGGCGAGAGATGGCACGCGGTGTTCCACAGGGTTCGGTTCTGGGGCCGCTCCTGTGGAACATCGGCTATGACTGGATGCTGCGCACCGACCTCCCGAACGGCGTTAGCACAATATGCTACGCCGACGATACGCTGGTGCTAGCGCACGGGAGGTCACACCAGGCGGCGGCCGACTTAATGGCGACAGCGGTTGCGACAGTCGTTGAGAGAATCCGGCAGTTGGGACTCGAGGTGGCGCTCCACAAGTCCGAGGCCATGTGTTTTCATGGCCGCGGGAACGCGCCACCTCCGGGTGGGTCCCAAATAACGGCGGGAGGAGTTACCATCGACGTCGAGACGACGATGAAGTACCTAGGACTCGTCCTCGACAGTCGGTGGAACTTCATAGAACACTTCCGACGTTTGGCCCCAAAGTTGGAGAGGACGGGGGCTGCGTTTAAACGCATCCTCCCCAACCTCGGGGGGCCAAACGCCTCCTGCCGGAGGTTATACGCCGGGGTCGTGCGGTCCATGGCCCTCTACGGCGCCCCTGTTTGGGCGTCAAACCTGTTGCGGCGTCCCGCTCGGACGCTGCTCATGGCACAGAGGGTCATGGCGATCCGAATGATCCGCGGATACCGCACGATCTCTGGGGAGTCGGCGAACCTCCTTGCCGGATTACCGCCGTGGGATCTGTAGGCGAAGGTGCTCGCGCGCGTGTACAGCATGCGCGCGGAGGCACGCCGCCGGGGCGAAACCCCGCTGCCGCGCCAAATAGGTGCGTGGCGGGATGAGCTCCGGCGCGATCTCATGGCGGAATGGCAGCAACGACTGTCGCAACCGAGGGCTGGGCTCGCTGCCATCGCAGCGATAAGTCCCCTCTTTGAGGAGTGGCTTGAGAGACGCTACGGCGTCCTCACCTACCGCCTGACGCAGGTCCTCACCGGACATGGAAGTTTCGGGAGGTACCTGTGTCTGATGGGGCGGGAGGAAACGCCCGGGTGTCATCACTGCGAGGACCGCCCTGAGGACACGGTGGAACACACGGTAGGAGAATGCCCTTCGTGGGCTGAGCACCGCCGTGTCCTCAGGGAAGTGATCGGCGATGGCGACCTCTCGCGTCCGGGCCTAGTGCAGGCCATGATGCGGAGCGAGGGGGACTGGGATGCCGTCTCCTCCTTTTGCGAAGCAGTGATGCTAGCTAAGGAGGAGGCGGGACGCGTGAGGCAGCGAAGCGCTGCCTCCTCGCAACCCAGCCATCGCGAAGGACACACCGGGCGTCGGGGATCGCGAGACGATCTCCGGCCACCGTAAGCGCGGGCCTGCGGACGGCGAGCATGGGTGGCTCCCCGTCCGACCAGAAACAGACCCGAGCGTACGGCGCGTCGCGTTCCGCGCGCGCCTCAAAGAGCCATCAGACCACCACAGATGGGGCCCAATACGTCCGATGCCGATTCGGAGTCGCGGAGAACCTAACGGGTAACCGGGGCTCCGGCTCGACGTGCAGGAGAAGGAACGGGGTGGTTTTTAGTCAGTAAGAGTCTGACACTCCCTCCCGCCTCACCCAGGCGGGAGAAGTCATTCGATGATTTTCCCCCCTTAAAAAAAAAAAAAAAAAAAAAAGACGGACATATAGTGACCAGATTGGCGATATATTAAAGAAGGGCCAAATTAAAAGTATCCTTAACCGACGAACATGCATGAAAAGATTGATGACTGTTATTGAAGCGAAAGAGGTATGTAAGAATCGTAGTAATTGGCGTTCCTTAGTCTCTGCCTACCCCCATGGGAGACATGCGTGAAGTTATGTACTATTACATATAAATACCTTCAATAATACGTAATTCATGACTAATGAGGTTGGGATCGAAACATTGAATTTAATAAACATACAATAGGGTAGATGCCTAATTTTTATTTTAATGTCCGTCTGGAAGATTATTTAAAAACATTAGACACGTATTTTTTATTATCTAACGGAAACGAATACTTTCTACAATATATTGATTTGAAATGTCGCGTGACGTCACTTCTATGTACATTTTATACGTAGAAATGACGTTTTAGCTCCCACTCCTAAACTTTGATTCGTTTTATCTAAGTATTGTTTTATTATACGACAAAATAAAAAAATATGTGTTTAATATTTTTTCATTGCCACACCCGCTAAAATAATTATATATAGGAACAAAATATTTCATGAACTCCTTTTTAGAAATATCGTAGTTTATTGTTTTTAAACCGTTCGATTCGTCACTTCGTAGACATTTTTCTGTTACCTATAACTTTCTCTTTGGGCGTCATCAAAAAGTTCCAAGAAACCAACCTATGACGTTTCATTGACGTCATCAAGACGGATATAGGAAAGATTAATGTAAAGGAGTTTGTGACGTATATGAAGAGTGGTTAGGTGCTATTTAACCCATAATCAAATGGATTTTTTATAACGGTACTGTCAAGTGGGAAATAATTTCCCAATATTTGAATAAGGCTTAAATGGTAGGTAAGCTAGTAGAAATGTGAAGGTTAAGAAAAACTTAGAAATCGAATTCTATGAATAGAGGTATTTGAATTAAAAATGTGAATTCATAATTTTATTAATCATGTTATAAAATGTAAATTTTATTCTTGAATACTACAGAATGTACAAGCAGACGTAATGGCGGCATCAATAGGTGATATTTTGACGGAAACATTTCCATAATTCATTTGTGAAAAGCGCATTTAAATTTACCAGGCCGTTTTTGAGATTAGAGTAGTCAAACGCACAGATGAACACTCTTATATATTTTATAAGGAATATTTTTTTCATTAGTGACTCGTTGTCTGAATGGTGGAGAAGTAGGCACCCGGAGGTGAATTTCACCAAACAGACTTGGAACCCGAAACCTCTTCAAGAAACTTCTATTTAATTTTTCCAGCTTTTAATCATCATTGAATTTCTGTAGGTTTTCGAAAGAACACGTTAAAATGTAACATATTATTTATGATGTGGTTGACACGTAATCACAATTACGTAGCTGTATAGTCACCTATAACTGCCTGTAACCGAGACCTATTACTATGCACTGTAATGTTACCTATAACGTTCCAACCTCGGTTACCTGACTAAATTCAAGTACGATGCAGTATGTCGCGGAGAACCTAACGGGTAACCGGGGCTCCGACTCGACGTGCAGGAGAAGGAACGGGGTGGTTTTTAGTCAGTAAGAGTCTGACACTCCCTCCCGCCTTACCCAGGCGGGAGCAGTCATTCGATGATTTTCCCCCTTAAAAAAAAAGTACAACGCAGTGTGCAAAACGATTGCGTTGGTATTCCTTCTTACGAATGAAATTACCGGAGGCCCGCCCAGCCGTTGCTGGCGTTGGCACCAAAGGCGTTGCAAGTGCGTTCACTTGCAACGCCTTTGGTGTTGCTCATGTCCATGGACCGTGGCAATGGTATGTTGGAGGCCATCTTTAGGCCAGAAACACCACAAGTGCGTTACCGGCCTTTTAGGGATTAGGAATTTTATGATTGTTGGGGATTCGGACATTGGGAAGATTAGGGAGGAAGGTAATTGGGCCTCCGGTAACCTCACTCACACGACGAAACACAACGCAAGCCTTGTTTCATGTCGGTTTTCGGTGACGCCGTGGTATCACGCCGGTCGAACCAGACCATTGTGGCCAGTCATCCTTATGGTAGGGAATAAAAATGCGTGGTAGATAGTAAGCTGTCATAGGGGACAAGCCTTTAACGCATAATTAATTATATGTAATTGTATTTTAACAGGATATGACGATATAATGGTGGAATGTCCTCAAACCGGTAAACCGACCTTTCCTCGTATGCTCATATGTAACATTTAAATTACACGTAAGGCGTGATGTGGTTGTGACGTAATTGAAATTGCGTAGAGTTACATTACCCAGAAATTGATGAGATCAAACCAAACAGTTTATTTTAATAATAAAATGTATTGTCTTTTTTTTAAGGGGGGAAAGTCATCGAATGACTGCTCCCGCCTGGGTGAGGCGGAAGGGAGTGTTAGACTCTTACTGACTAAAAATGATCCCGTTCCTTCTCCTGCACATCGAGCCGGAGCCCCGGTTACCCGTTAGGTTCTCCGCGGCAAATGTATTGTCTACGTGTGGGATAGCTTCGGCACAAATGGGCCGGCTCGACCGGATTGATACCACGGCCTCACAGAAAACTGACGTGAAAATGTATTATAGTTGTAAAACCGGTCATTCACTTCCACGTTGAATGACAACGTATTTTTTGTTTTAAAAGCAATTGCTATTATTTTTTATGGGATAAACGAGCAGATAGATCACCTGATAGTAAGCAATTGACGCTGTCCAAGGACACCCGGAACACCAGAGGCGATAAAAAAGCGTTTTCATCCTTTATGGAATTAGGAATTTGAGGACTGTTGGGGATTGGGGAGATTAGGGAGGGTAATTGGGCCTTCGGTAATCTCACTCGCAGGACAAAATAACGCAATATGCGTTGTGTGCATAGAAGTAATGATGTTTTTAATACATTTTTCTGTTATTGTATGTTGCATTGCATTGAATAGCTCTTCCAAACGTGAAATTAATAAGTTTCCTATGAAAAAATCGTTTACAGTTTTAGCCAGACACCTGGATCGCTCCTACAAAGCGATCTTTGAGGTTGCCTCTTGAAAACAAAAAACAAATGGTAACTAAGTATATAGGTAATTTGTCATTTATCAGTGTCATTAGGTATCTAATGACGATGATGAGTGACGCGCTGACTGTGGTGTCATAGTGATGCAACAATAAGTGAGAGTACGTGATTCTGTTCATGTTTTGCTTTATCATTACTGGTAGTAGTATTTATATTACATGAGGATAATATATGATACACAACACAAGTATTTTTAGAACGCACTACGCAGGTAGAGGGTGATATTTATACACATAATTTTTGCAGGTTGGGATGAGCCGTTCGAATATGTTTAGCAGAAATGTATGAATAACATAACATAACATCACGCCTTTTATCCCCGAAGGGGTGAGCAGAGGTGCACACAGAAGTAACACCCACTTTTCACTATTTATGTTATGAGTCCCATGTAATAGGGGGTGAGCCTATTGCCATATACCGGGCACATTTCCAGGCTCAGTGCTACTACTGAGGATTTTTTGAAAACTCAGTAATACTTTGCCCGACCCGGGAATCGAACCCGAGACCCCTTGCCCGGCAGTCGCACTTGCGACCACTCGACCAACGAGGCAGTCAAATGTATGAATACATTTCTGTTATTAATTATGTGTATGTAATACTGTTTTCTGTGTTTTGAGTATTATAATAGTTGTTCTAAATAATTTAATTAGTCGGCGTCATAAGCTCATATCATAATGATATAACTTTGTAAATTAGGTATCTATTGAGCTTTTAGTGAATAATTTTGTATAGAACTTATGGCGCCGTCTTCAAAAAACCAAAAACTAATAACAAACAAAAGTCAAAACTAAAAAGCAAAAAATAACTATTATTAGTACTGATAGGTTACCCACTCACTGATAGGTAAGAAGTCGGTGCCATAAGTTCCATACAAAATTATTCATTAAAACCTTAATAGGTATCTAATTCACAATTTTGTGGACATAAAGGTACATTCTAACCTATCAGTGGGTGGGTACTGGGTAACCTATCAGCATAGTACCTCCTCCTTTTTTGAAGTCGGTAAAAAGTGACTTTGTGTTTGGCGGATAGCGGTTTCAATAATATTTTGATTCTCTTGATATTAGTCATACTTACAAATGGGTACTTGCCAACTAGTCCAATAGAATACTTTTTTCGAATTGTCAAAATCGACAGTTTTCTATGAATTTTGTACGAGATTGTGTATTGTGACGTCACGTTTTTTTAGCGTCAAACAGCATACTTATTTCTTAAAAAAATGCTGGAAAAATACGAAAATTAAGTTGGTCATAAAATCAATAAATAAAGTGTGTTTTTTTATATTTGATTGTATTGAACAGTTCAAATGATTTATTTTAGACTAAGGAAAGTACCTCGGTATAATTACTCGTTTTATATAATCAAGGTAGGTAACCAATAAGGTAAAAGCTAGGTGAAGTTAGGTCATGAATTTTCGAGAAATAATTTTTATTGGTAGGTACCTACTTAAACCTAAGGTCATTAACCTACACCTACTTCGAAAAAAAACGTTACAAAACCGGGGAGGAACCTATACCGATCGTTACTTTCGGTTTTTCCCTCTGAATTTGGCGGCTACTCTTTCTTGGAACATAAAAGTCAAAGTCAAAGTAGTTTTGAAACGTCAACAAATACAAAATAAATAATAGTCTGTCAGTCAGTCCGTCAGTGAAGCTAGGTGAAACTAGGTGCTCATTCCAAAATGTAGATTCGAATGGAGAAGAAAGAGCAAGAAACTCCTATCGTTATACTTTTAGGAGCTAGGTAGGAGAGCCTAGTGTCCTAGAGGAGGTTTCTTCTTTTCTTCTAGTAGTAGTGAAACTCCGATGAGAAGTGTGGACTAGAATGATTTAATTCACCAAACTACGCTACTTATATTTCTATTTACATATTTACAATTAGACAATATCAGATATAGTTAGGTGATAGTTTCGACCAATAGCGGCGCGCCGGCGTGCGCGGGGCGCGCGGGGTGCGGGGCGCCGCTTTGCACACGGCACTATCGGTTCCTTCCGTATAAGTATGACCGCGCGGCGCGAGCGCGCATTTCTGCGAGCGCCGCGCCGAGTGAAGGCTGAAGACCACCTACAGACGAACCAATGAAGATACGACGAATGCAAGTGCTCCGGCTCCGGCTCCGCTTGCGCTGCTTGGCTGCTTGGCTGCTTGCTTAACCAAACCGCTTCTTTCGAAGCGATCGCTCGCGGCACGGTGTGACAACGCTGTTGCCGCAGTGATTATTATTGTTTCTATGCGATAGAGTCGTAAACTGTCTTTTTCAAGACAATTGGTTTCTTGTTTCTAAAAACGGAGTAAGTCTAAAACTTTGGTAAAGGTATTGTGGAAGGCATATGGTAAGGCATTCGGTGGTACAGGTAACTGGTAGGTATGTAGTCGTGCGATGCGGCTACAGTACTCCCCCCCGAGCGAAGCGTACTGGGGTCTTGACGATTCTTCCTGTTCGCGTTCTTCGTACATCGCTGATGCTCGACGGAGGTTGACTGGGTTGATCCTGGATAGCCTCTGGTGGCGTTGCACAGTTGTCTGAGTTATCGTAATTAATGACGTAGGCAGGCTTCAGACGCTCGATAGACACGTTGGTAGTACCTCTAGGTGTTTGTAACGTGAAGTACTTGTTGCTTCTGCTGGTGACTAGGTACGGACCCTTGTACGGACGTTGCAGCGGTTTGCGAACTGCGTCGTCACGTACAAATACGTGGCTGCATGTTTGCAGGTCTTTGTGCACGAAGATATTCAGTCGATTAGTATGCGACTGATAAGCGGGCGTTAAGCTTGTGATAACACGATGCAAGTCGGCCACATAGTCGTTATCCATCTTCGTGTAGGTAGGCGATGGCGATATGAAATCGCCGGGCAGCCGTAGTTCTTGTCCGTAGGTAAGTTGAGCGGCACTAGTGTTAGTGTCGGTGCGCGTAGCGGCTCGTAGTCCCAGTAGCACGGTAGGTAACTCGATCAACCATTTGTTATTGTCGGCGAGTCGAGTCATGAGTGCGGCTTTCAATGTACGATGCCAGCGTTCTACGATCCCGTTACTCTGCGGGTGGTAGGCAGTAGTACGAGTTCTTTCTATTCCCAGTAGCTGAGCGAGATTTTTAAATAAGCTGCTCTCGAACTGTCGTCCTTGATCAGTCGTGATTTTGATAGGACAACCAAAGCGTGATATCCATGCTTCATACAGCTTTCTTGCGACGACTTCGGCTGATACCTCTCGCAGAGGGACGGCTTCAGCCCAGCGGGTGCAGCGGTCGATCATAGTGAGTAGGTATCGATGTCCGCTCGAAGATGTAGGCAGAGGTCCGACGATGTCAATGTGTACGTGTTCGAAACGCTCGCTCGGTGGGAATGATGTGACGTCACTGTGCGTATGTCGATGTACCTTTGATTGTTGACACTCGATGCATGACTTTGCCCACTCGCCAATCTCGGTGTTCATAGACGGCCAGAAGTATCGTTGCTGCATTAGTTTGCGTGTAGTTCGAATACCAGGATGACTTGTATTGTGCACGGCGTTGAATGCGATGCGACGAAAGTCAACTGGTAGGTATGGGCGAATGTGAGGCGTCGATACTTCGCAGTAAATCAGCTTGTTTGAAGTAGGTATGGCGATTTTCTTGAGTTGAATATTTGTTTGTTTAGATAGTTTGAGAATATTGCTGTCCTTTTCTTGTGCTTGCGATAGTTGATCGTAGTCTATCGGCGATGGTAAGTCGATCGTTTCAACGCGTGACAGTGCGTCGGCGACTACGTTGTTCGCTCCGGTCACGTGACGTAGGTCGGTCGTGAACTCGCTTATAAACAACAGCTGACGAGTGCGTCGTTGTGTGTCGTTGTCCGACGGCGGCTTGCGTATTGCGTAGGTAAGTGGCTTGTGATCGGTGTAAACAATGAGTTCTCTTCCTTCGAACATTTTTCTAAAATGTTTGATAGCCATATATATTGATAATAATTCTCGATCGAAGGTACTATAACGTTGTTGTGTTTCTGAGAATTTCTTCGACAAATAGCCGAGGGGAACCCACTTGTTGTTTACAAGTTGTTGTAGGACAGCTCCAGCACAGGTGTTCGATGCGTCACACATGAGTGATATTGGTTGAGTTGGTGAGGAGGATGGGTGAGCGAGTAAAGCTGCATTTTGTATGCTAGCTTTACACAACTCGAACGCTTGAAGTGCTTCATTGTTCCACACGATTTTTGTTTTGTCGCGTTTCTTGGAGTTATGTAGAAATGCGTTTAGCGGTGCTTGTATGTGGGCCGCGTTGCGTATGCTGTCACGGTAAAAGTTCACCATGCCGAGAAATCGACGTAGGTCCGCTATTGTTTCGGGTTTGGGGTAAGCAGTGATAGCGTTGACCTTATCAAGTGGAGGTTCGATTCCTTCGCTTGACACTTGATATCCTAGGAACTTGACGTTTTCTTGACCGAAGACGCATTTTGACGGGTTTATAGTGATACCGTAGTCATTTAAGGCATTGGCTGCCAATAAAAAACTATTGAAGGCAAATCCTCCGCTAATGTCGGTCACCGGTGACTGCCATGGCGTTTAACGTGTTAATCTTCGTAGTACTTCTTGTAGATCTTCAATGTGGCGTGCGTTGTTTTCTGACGCGATGATTACGTCATCAATAAATGGAAATGCGAAGTCTAACCCGTTGAGTACTTGATGTATGAACCGTTGGAATGTCTGTCCCGCGTTTTTTAAGCCTGGACACATTCGGGGAAACTCAAACAAGCCAAACGGGGTTGTTATGGCTGTTTTCTCGACGTCGGGTTCGTACACGGGTAATTGTTGGTATGCACGATTCAGGTCGAGTGTGGTGAAAATCTTCTTGCCGTGGAGTAGGTATGTGAAGTCTTTGAGGCGAGGTACAGGGTAGCGGTCGGGCTTAGTTACGTCGTTGAGTCTTCGGTAATCGCCGCATACCCGTATGTCGCCATTCTTTTTCGGGACGACGTGTAGTGGGCTGGACCAGGGACTTTTGCTTGGACGGCATAATCCCTGCTGCATCATGACTTCAAATTCTTTCTTCACGGCCAAGTATCGATGTGGGGGTAATGGCCGGGTTTTGCTATGTACAGGTGGACCGGTGGTTTCAATGTGATGTTCCACGCGGTGTTTGGGAGTGGTCTTCATGCATGATGGTCTTAGGATATCGGGGAATTGACTCAATATTTGATGATACGGCTGTTCGACGTCTATGCTTCTTACAGTTGGCTCGGCGGAATATGAGATTGGCGCTTTGACGGTGAGGTTTGTTACTTTGTCGACAAGACATCGGCCGGCTATGTCGACGAGTAGTTGGTGGTGGCGTAGGAAGTCGGCGCCGATGATTGGCTTGCTGACTTCGGCAACGATGAATTTCCAACTATAAGGTCGGCGTAGGTTTAGGTCCAGTTGTAGTGTCTTCTCACCGTAGGTAGGTATAACCGTGTTGTTTGCGGCGTATAAACAAAAGTCAGTTGGGGCCATCTTCACGCCTTTCCGTTTAGGGATGACCGAGACGTTTGCGCCAGTATCAATTAGAAATGACAGACGTGAGTTTCTGTCTGTTATAAACAGGCGGTATGACGTAGTTGTTGCGCCGGTTCCCGCCTCATCCAACGCAGCTCTTAGTTTTCCGGACGGGTGTTGTTGTTCTGGAAATTACACGGACGTGTGCATCGCTGTGCCTCCTTCCCGAACTTGCGGTGGTAATAACAAATTCCAGAAGATTCCGTGCGGCGTGGTATGTTATCGCGCTGTCTGGACTGGGAGCGATATCGGTTCGATGATCGCGATCTGTTCTGAGGTCGTCTCGACTGACGGTTGCAACGATGGCTAGATTGACTGCACGGTTGATGCGGTGGCTGGGCAACTGGCTGCCGTGCAACGTGTCGCGGGTTCGATTCCCGCACGAGACAACACTTTGTGTGATCCACAAATTGTTGTTTCGGGTCTGGGTGTCAATGTGTATGTGAACTTGTATGTTTGTAAACGCACCCACGACACAGGAGAAAATCCTAGTGTGGGGCAACGTTTTTAAAAAAAAAAAAAAAAAAAATGTGCTGCTTTGAGTTCGGCGATTTCCCTCGTAAGTATATCAATTTTGTCTTCAATACTTGTAGGTACACGGGGGAAAACGGGGTTTTCAGTCACAGCAGCGACTGTGCCATGAGGTTGCGTCTGTTCGAGTATTTTGTCCGCCATCATCGCTAGATCGTGGATATCTGTGTGTTTAGCGATGTTGTCGCTGACAGCGAGGACTGCGCGCACGGACTGGGGGAGGTGGTTTGTCCACATAATACGAAGCGCAGCGTCGGATATATTATCCGTGGCGAGATTCTTCATCCGGCGAAGTAACTGTGATGGTTTTAAGTCGCCGAGCTCCATCTCGGATAGAAGGCGTTGAACTTGACGCTGTTCAGACTCCTCATAGACCTGGAGTAGTCTGTTTTTAAGGGTTTCGTAGCGGTCTCTCTCCGGTGGATGAAGGATAATGTCGGATATTTCATCGAGGTCTTGTCGTTCAAGATGACCGACGACAAGCTCAAACATGGCTTGGTCGCCCTTCTTCTGCGGAGACATAATCGCCTCGAACTGCGCAAACCATAGGCGTATTCTGTCGCGCCATATAGGTGGAATGCGTAGCGACGTCGACACGCTGGAGAGTTCCGGCGTTTTTTCGTTGGACATTACTACGAGCTTGACTTTCTGCAGTACTAGGCGGCGATTAATTCTTGCAGAGATCCGTTTGATCACGTCGGGGTCACCAATTTAGGAGCTAGGTAGGAGAGCCTAGTGTCCTAGAGGAGGTTTCTTCTTTTCTTCTAGTAGTAGTGAAACTCCGATGAGAGGTGTGGACTAGAATGATTTAATTCACCAAACTACGCTACTTATATTTCTATTTACATATTTACAATTAGACAATATCAGATATAGTTAGGTGATAGTTTCGACCAATAGCGGCGCGCCGGCGTGCGCGGGGCGCGCGGGGTGCGGGGCGCCGCTTTGCACACTGCACTATCGGTTCCTTCCGTATAAGTATGACCGCGCGGCGCGAGCGCGCATTTCTGCGAGCGCCGGCGTCGAGTGAAGGCTGAAGACCACCTACAGACGAACCAATGAAGATACGACGAATGCAAGTGCTCCGGCTCCGGCTCCGCTTGCGCTGCTTGGCTGCTTGCTTAACCAAACCGCTTCTTTCGAAGCGATCGCTCGCGGCACGGTGTGACAACGCTGTTGCCGCAGTGATTATTATTGTTTCTATGCGATAGAGTCGTAAACTGTCTTTTTCAAGACAATTGGTTTCTTGTTTCTAAAAACGGAGTAAGTCTAAAACTTTGGTAAAGGTATTGTGGAAGGCATATGGTAAGGCATTCGGTGGTACAGGTAACTGGTAGGTATGTAGTCGTGCGGTGCGGCTACATACTCTTTTTAAAAAATTTCTACAATGTCTCTGATACATATTCCAATACTGTACGCATATATGAGAACAATGCAAAGACACACTTGACGCATTATAGGTACTAATTACAAACCTTACTAAAATAATAAAAATAAAAAACAATCTTATAGTCTAACATGGTGCTCACATATGCATACTGACAATCCATAAAAATAGTGCGTCTATACAAGAAAAAGGAAACGCTTTGTTTCAATAAAGAAAGAAATGCTCGATGCCATAAGGAAACTAGATTGTCTACATTAGAATGTCTCTACAGAAATCTAACTACTGACTACATTTGAGTATTGTCCAGTGCAGCCGAACCAACAACATGCTGCCAAGCATTCTGTTATATATTCAAGATAATCTGTCAGTGTGTAGTAAGCTTGATTACATAATTCGCGCTTAATATATGTTTTCAATTTACTTTAATTGAGATCTAGTATGCTATTTGGTATTTTATTATAGCATTTAATACCTAACCCCATAAAGGATTTCTGTACCTTGGACAGTCTGAATTGCGGTATAGCTTACTTATTTTTGCCTCTAGTATTAAAATTGTGTTTATCGCTTCTTTTTTCAAACAATGGCTTTTTTTTCTAACATACATAATATTTTCATATATATATTGACAGGGCACCGTTAAGATATTTATCGTTTTAATTAAACAATGTCTCAGTGATTCGCAACTGCGTAAGTTATATATTGCTCGGATAGCCCGCTTTTGTAGAATAAATATTGATTCTATTTCTGCAGCTCGACCCCACAACAAAATACCGTTAGACATAATGCTGTGGAAATAACTAAAATAGACAAGCCTTGCTGTATCTACGTCCGTGAGCTGTCTAATCTGTCTAACTGCAAAAGCAGCTGAGCTCAATCTCCCAGAGAGCGCCTTTATATGCGGACCCCATTGTAGCCGATTGTCTAACGTAATGCCTAAAAATACCGTCTCGTCGACAAATTCTAACTTTTGACTGTTCAACACAATATTACAATCGTTACTACGCACGTTTGGTAAACTAAATTTAATACATTTGGTTTTTTCTCATTCAGTGCTAGATTGTTAATGGTGAACCAATTATGCACTCGAAGAGTGGAGCTGTTTACGTCGTCAAGATTATTTGAACGTCATTTTATTTTAAAAATTAATGATGTATCATCTACAAAAAGCACCATTCTTGGTTCATTTTTAAATATAAATGGCAAATCATTAGACTAAAAAGAGAAAGGGACCCAATATTGAACCTTGAGGAACGCCCATATTCATCCCAGAGCCCTGCGAGTGAATACCGTTAACATGAACCTTTAACTCTCTTTCTTCTAAATAAGATTTCATCAGAAGGAGCGCAGAGTTTCATATCCCGTAGTGATCTAATTTCAGCAAAAGTGTCTCGTGGTCAACGCAATCAAATGCTTTTGAGTGGTCACAAAAGATATCAATAGCATCCTGTGCTTCCTCCCAAGCACCAAATATTTCCTTAATCAAAGTGACACGTCAGTTGTGCAACGACCTTTAGTGAAACCGTATTGTTGTTGGTGAAAGATAGAATGTTTATTAAAATGATGAAGCATCCGAGACAGCATCAACTTTTCAAAGACCTTGCTGAGAACTGGTAAAACAGACACTGGCCTATAGTAACACTATCTTTATGCTTATTAAAAACCTACTTCCCAAAAAGGAGGAGGTTATCAATTAGGCTGTATGTTTTTTTTGTGTGTGTATGTTACCCGATTACTCCAGTGTTTGTAAACGGATTTTGATGATTATTTTTTTGTTAGAAAGGTCTTACTCTCAGGGTGGTCCCATTTACACCCAGGTAAGGATCTGATGACGGGATCCTTTGGAAACCGAGGGAATTGTGGCACCGACTTCTCACCTATCAGTGGGTGGGTAACCTATAAGTTCGTATGACTAATAATAGATAATTTTTGCTTTTTAGTTTACCTTTTGCTTGTTTTTAAATTTTGGTTTTCGAAGTCTGTTTTTAAAAACGCAGTGTTTGTTAATTACCTACGTGAACTGTAGGTAAATGATTTTTTCCGCTGTGTTGTGGATGCATTTATACCCAATAAAACCATAAACAAGTAGAAGTAACAAATAAAATTCTGCCCTATGCATAACAACAAACACAACACCTACATCAATTACCTCATATGAATACCCCAACTACGATAATCTATCCACATACTCCAATTGAACAATTTTCCTCCCATTTTGAGGTACAGGATCAAACCATTATTATTTGTCTATTGCCATGGAAATATAAATCACAAATAATTTTAATGAATTGGTTTGTTTACAGGAACTATGTGCACCTTGATTATGTTTAGACATTGGAATGTGTGACGTCATTTATTATGGGCTATTGATTTCGTCATATGTTTACCCGCTACATACACATAATGACCCGCCCCAGTAGGCAGAAACTGCAGAGCGATAATTGGGATGCTGATAGGGTATGAACAGACCCGAGCGTACGGCGCGTCGCGTTCCGCGCGCGCCTCAAAGAGCCATCAGACCACCACAGATGGGGCCCAATAGGGTCGATGCCGATTCGGAGTCGCGGAGAACCTAACGGGTAACCGGGGCTCCGGCTCGACGTGCAGGAGAAGGAACGGGGTGGTTTTTAGTCAGTAAGAGTCTGACACTCCCTCCCGCCTCACCCAGGCGGGAGCAGTCATTCGATGATTTTCCCCCCTTAAAAAAAAAAAAAAAAAGGGTATGAAAATTAAAAATCTAATTAGTCCGTCAGTTGGATAATGTGCAGCCATCATGTGATGATGGAATCCTAGAGAAACTGAGGGGATCTTTCGATAATTGAAGAGGCGAGTACTGCGTCTATTATGTTTTTTCAATAAGGATTTTTAAACACTACAATTTGGTAAGTGTCTAGAGTCGACCTGATGATGAAAACAGTCAAGAGAACTCCTCAATAGTTTATAGTAACGATCTCGTGTTTGAGCTTGTATAATTTGTATTGGTTTGAACTTTGCACGTATGTGAATTTTAGGTGGCTAAACGGGTCTATGTAGCTTTAAACTAAAGATGATGAAATAAAAAATAAAAACTTCATTTAAAAAACCGACTTCAAAAATCTAAAAACTAATGACAAACAAAAAGTAAAAACTATAAAGCATAAACTAAATATTATTAGTACCGATAGGATGTATAAACTTATAACGCCGACTTCTAACTTATCACTGGGTGGGTAACCTATCAGTACTAATAATGTCGCGGAGAACCTAACGGGTTACCGGGGCTCCGGCTCGAAGTGCAGGAGTAGGAACGGGGTGGTTTTTAGTCAGTAAGAGTCTGACACTCCCTCCCGCCTCACCCAGGCGGGAGCAGTCATTCGAAGATTTTCTCCCCTTAAAAAAAATCAGTACTAATAATAGTTATATTTTGCTTTTAAATTTTTGTTTATCATTAGTTTTTGGTTTTTTGAAGTCGGTTTTTTCCTTGTAGATGTGTATTATTGCACATATCCGTTAAACAATTCTCTTGTGGTTTATATACCAAATTACTAATGCTAAATATGTGGTTACGACTTCAAGGCCAAATAATAATTTTTTAGAGTGTGACTCAGTAATGAATTCAGAATTTTGTTTTCTTTTTAAGTGAGGTCACTGCATCACCGGGTTGATATTATAAGGGTTTAAAAGCCTTTCAACTGGTTTTATTCTAGTTAGAATCTGTATATATGAATGAATTTTCTTTCATGGCATACATATTATGTGAGAGAGCCTTCGACACGTAAGAGGATTGACCGGAGTTTTCCAGGTTCCGGCGTGAAACAACGCTTTTGTTGTGTTTCTCCTTCGTGACTGAGGTTCCTCCCTTGCCACATCCCCAGTCCCCAATGAAATGTATTTGTTGATTCATCAGCGGTTGTTACTATCCGGTGATTCATCAGCCCGTTTGCTGTATTCATATCCCATAAAAATAATATCATAACATAACATCACGCCTTTTATCCCTGAAGGGGTAGGCAGAGGTGTACATTATGACACTGTACAATGTAATCACAAACTTTCGCATTTATAATATACAAGGTGTAGTTTTGAAACCGTGGCACTTTTCGGGGGCATGTCACAGAAGTCATAAAGGTTCAATGTAAAAGAAAATTTTGGGTCAATATTTAATAAGTTTGACAGTATTTCAGAATAAGCGACAGCAATGTTGCTTATTGGAGTTTTATGGAATTAGGAATAATATTATAAATTATGTGTTTGAGTTTGTGTGTGTTAAGCCGCGTTATAAAACTAGTTACAAGACGGCGGCGTGTAGTTCGCACTTACGGATTTCCATAATTTACAGAGAAATAAAAAAATATTACCTACAATTTTTTTATTGATTCGGATTCAGAATCAATAGCCGAGTTACCTCCTAGAAAATGACGCGGCTTTAAAGCAACACCTTGTATAGTATTAGAAATATATAAAAATGACTCGCCGAATGAGTTGGTAAGCGCAAATTTCGAAAACCGTTGCACTGATATCAATAACAGTTTTTTGGTATATTTGTTATTGTGAGGAAAAATTAATAAACATGAAAAAATTTTTACGGGAAAACAAAATTCGCGGGGCCTGCTTGCTATTAACGAAATTCGATAATAATTGTAATAATGTAGGTAATTTTCAATAAACAATACAATTCATAAATTATGAATGTGTAATATTTATCTTCGGTTTTTCATTTATTCATTCATAATTACACCACAGAGTCTGAATAAATTCTCGGAATAAAAATTGACTGCTGAAATTAAAATACATTAGGTAATGTTCATACTAAGGTACATTTCTACCTTAAAAATATGACAGTAAAATCGTAATTACAATGAATCGTGGTACAAAGTTGTAGTTTAAATATTGTGGCAACTCTATTGCCATACAATTAAGGTGCATGTTTGATAAGCAAATAAAAATCTTTAGGCATTCGTTGGAGTAATAAATATTTTCTGATGCAGTAAAACCCCACTCGTGCAATTATGACACATACATTATTACATTATGATACATAACATCACTCCTTTTATCTAGAGGTAGGCAGAGGTGCACATTTTGCCACTGTATAATATAACCCCCGCTTTTCACTATTTATGTTATGAGTCACAAGTAATGGGGGTGAGCCTATTACCATATACCGGGCACAATTCCAGACTCCGTGCTACTACTGAGAATTTGTCAAAAAATCCAGTAATACTTTGCCCGACCCGGGAATCTTTTTCTTTCTTTATTTAAACAAGAGTATATTTTTTATTTTTTTCTTTTATAGAAACACTATTTTATATGGATTGTCAGTATACATATGTGAGGACCATGTCAGACTTAAGATATTTGTTTTCTCTTGGTTTTGTTTTTTTTCTATTTTAGTATGTTCTGTTATGTGTATGTTGCGTCAGGTATGTCTTTACATTATTCTCACATGTGTGTACAATATTGGAATATGTATCAGAGCAATGTAAAACAGACTTTTTTTAAAAGAGAACGAATGGAGTTTCTTGCTCGTTCTTCTCCACTCGAATCGACATTTTGGAACGAGCGCCTAGCTTCACTGACGGACAGACTGACAGATTATTGTATAGGCAGCGTCATCCTCGCTAATTATACTAGTAGTAGGCACTAATCTGGGCACGCTGTCACAATATTTAAAGATGAACACATTCATAAAAAAAATATTTATACTCTGTGGTCATCTCACTGGCAACATCATTGTACCTACCTACTTCCACCTACTTCTTTGTGGTGTACCTGTCACGTCGTACTGGAAAATTTTTCAATTTAATTTGGTGATTTTCCTACTAAATGGGTCGAAAACGTCGCAAGCAGATAGGGAAACTGATGGAGTGTATGCAGGAATTGGATAATTGGGCGAAACCGGCGAGAGGACGCATTCGTTGTCGTCAGTTGGGAAGTTTTTTCTTGTAGGTGTAAGTCACCACATTGTGGGGCGTTTTCCAATAGCTTCCACAAGCGGATAGCCTTGAGACTGATTGTGTACGCAACATACATACTTGAAACGTTCCATAAGAGCCCTCAGGAGAGGTGAGCCATTGGCTATTCGTTTTCTATATACCTAGATCGAACCACAAGAGCCTTCACGAGAGGTCGGCCGTTGGTTACACGTTTACTATAGATCGAACCACAAGAGCCTTCACGAGAGGTTGGCCGTTGGTTACATGTTTACTATAGATTAAACCACAAGAGCCTTCACGAGAGGTTGGCCGTTGGTTACATGTTTACTATAGATCGAACCACAAGAGCCTTCACGAGACGTTGGCCGTTGGTTACATGTTTACTGTAGATCGAACCACAAGAGCCTTCACGAGAGGTTGGCCGTTGGTAACTCTACTATAGAATTAACCACAAGAGCTTACACGAGAGGTCAGCCGTTGGTTACTTGACCTTGAAGCAAACCACAAGAGCTTTCACGAGAGGTTAGCCGTGGATCATTTAAACTACCTTGCAGTTAGAAACTTAAAATCAGTTCGCTTTGCCTCAGAAGAACATGAAGCCATTCCAGTTGAAGCCGCTCACCATGGCATAGCACCGAAGCCAATCAACATTAGTTGGAAACTACTCCTATAGTCTCACTCCAGTCAGTAAATATACTCCGGAGCGATTGCTACCTATGCTTATGGGAAATGGGACATTTCCTTAGCCAGCTATTCCATAGTGTTGCATGTTGGACAAAGCCATTCTTATCAAATGATTACACTTATTTTCCCTTTTCATAATTATTATAACCTAATTCCTCCCAATGTCTCAAATAAATGAGGAGGGGAGGAGGCGCCACTAAATAAAGATGGGATTGAGTGAGACAATAGGATTGTGAATATCAAATGACCCTAGGAGCAGTTACTGTTCGCAAATTAATTAACAAATAATTATTAAGGATTTTAAGGATACAGCCAGACTGTTCTGTAAATTATTAACATGTGCCCCTGAATGAAGATCAGAACACAAATAGGTGTTCTAGCTATATATACAGTATTAAATAGTGCTTCAAGACAAGTTTATTGCAAGTAAAGCTATCAGAGAGTCTAAACTTGAATTGGAGAACATCCAAGAAAACCTTTTAGACTACCAACTTCATGCCAACCACGTCAACAAACACTGTGTGATGTACAAACAACAACTGTGTGTGTGTGTGTGAGCAAAAACCAAAACTAAAGCGAACTACACATGATTACAAGAAAATCAACAAGGCCGATGCATCCTCTACAGAATTTCTAATTCTACCCACAGCACTGAGGTCCGGATCATCGCTAGTACAGGTAGATCACATTACCTTTCTGAACAATAGAGTTCTGCTTTAGGTTTCCCAACCATACTTAGTTGGATTAATAGGTATAAATTACCATCACTGATATTCATGTTCAGACAAATATACCACAAAATACCCACATAGGTGTAAAAGCAAAATAATTTTACTTCTGAAGGAAAATTGTTAAAGCTAAGGTGCCTGTACCATATATGTAGATAACTGACTAAGTGATTACTTGCCAGTTTATCTTCACATTCCAGAACAAATGGTCCTTCAGGCAATTAAATAATTAAGGACTATAATAAATTATGTTACTATTAAACTGTCAAACACTGCGAGGACACTGGTGACCGCGGCCTATTGTTCTTTGATTGTATCTATAATGACTATACTCAAAGGGTTAATATAAACAATGGATCTAGAACCATTTCTAAAACTCCTCATATGATGAAGTGTCTTCAGATGCATGATCAAGAATGCATTTTATCTAATATCAGTGAAGGAAAATGGTGAATGACAAACATTTGCGGTTCTTATTTGTCTTCCCAAAGAGTAACCTTATACATTGTATAGTATTGATTACACGAAATTATGTTGATGATATTCCTTACTTTTGCAAAACATAAGAAATTTCTAGACTATATTAATAATACAGAACTTTACAGAAGTATTCTTGTAAACTTGATGTAGTATTAAATATTATTTATACTGAAAAGGGTGATTCTTTCAGTATATAGGATTAATTTCTTACTCTAGACAACTCTATATAAGTGCCACTTAAAAAAGTGGATTTTATAATGAAAATTGTATGACCTAAACAAAAAGTTGCAGAATTTTGATTCCGTTCAACTTTAAAGTTAACATTGTTTGCTCGCCCAGCTATGGAATTTGGCTGGCTCCATGTTAAAATTAGGTTAATAATTGAAATTGTAAGGCCAATATTATAACTATTAAGCGAATACGCACAACAAAATATTCACTGTAAACAATATTTACGTTTGATGTTGACATTAAAACATCAGATGTCAAATACGTTCTGTTTTACCAAAAAGAAATTGAACACTTGTTATTTAAGTTAATCTAGAATAAATGTTTACACCTTAATAGAAAATAAGGCCGGTAAAGAAATACCTAAATAAACTCAGATGTCCCATACGCACGAGTTTAAATTAAAGTTTGCCTCCAAAACCACTTGGTGTATCACGCCAAAGATCTATAGGCAAACAAGTATAAGAGACGAAAAACTTGTTGGTAGCGGTGAAGGTTACGCACGTGCTTTTGTCGTTCCTACGTTTTTTCTGTTAGTTTTAGTGTTTTTATCCATAGTGAACTGAATTGAAAACCTTTTAGTTCTGTGTTGTTGTGTTTTTAACTGTGTGTGTAATCTTTAATAAGGTATTGGTTGTTGTAAGTGAAGGTAACCACTTGTTCCTTCGTTAAGCTCCGAAATGGACGAGGAGAAACCACCTGACCCTCCTGATAAATCCCCCCAATATGAAACCGAATCAATCCTCACGATCATCCTTCCTCCCAACACCCCGGAATCGAAGACAATGGAGTTAGAAACCGCGAACAGCAGGAAACGACATGCCGGCTCCCCTCCTATCTCCCAGAATAATCCCCCAAAATTGGCTAAAAGTACTCACGGTAGACAGTGCTACACGGCCAGGGATAACCCCCCATATATGGTTTATGTATCCCTTAAGGATTCCCAGACGTCTGGAACCACGCTACACCCTGTTAAGTTTGGGATGTTTTTAATGAAACACAACATTAACAATGTTAAAATTGGTGGTGTCAAACGGCTGGGTAGGAATAGAGTATCGGTCGAGTTTGTGTCTCACCAGGATGCAAACAGTTTCTTAGTGAACGGTATGGTAGCTCAAAACTACGTGACCTCGATCCCACAATTTAATATTACTCGAATGGGCATTGTAAGGGACGTCCCTGTCGAGTGGACAGAGGACGAAATAATTGGTAATATCAGGGTTCCCGCCGGGTGTGGGGCTGTGATAAAAGCTAGGAGGATGAATCGAAGAGTTACATCTACAAATGGTACTGAATGGAAGCCTACGCAAACTGTAGTGCTAACTTTCGATGGTCAAACCCTACCCAAAAAGGTGTTCTGTTTTTATTCAGCACTGCCGGTGGAATTGTACTCATACCCTACCATACAGTGTTATAACTGTTGTCGTTTTGGGCACACCCGCACCCTTTGCCGCTCCAAGCCGCGTTGTTTCAGATGTGGCCAGGATCATCCAGGCGATGGATGTCAGATTCCAGCCGAGATTGCCCATTGTATCAACTGCAATGGCAATCACTTTGCTAACGACAAAGCTTGTCCTGAGTTGGGTCGCCAGAAGAGCATCAAAGCATTAATGGCGGAAAAATCAATCTCATATACGGAAGCAAGCCAAGTTTTCCCAACCGTTAAAAGGTCTTATGCTGAGGTCTCAAGATCAGCCAACCTTATAGATTCATCTCCCAACAAAACTCCATCCCAACAAAGAGTGTCCTACAAAAAAACAGTCCAACTCAAACCTAAATCACATGCGCCCCTCTCTCCTAGCTATGATAAGAAGGCCCATCGGGCCCTTATCCAAGACCACTCTTTCTCCCCATCTAAAAATGGTTGCGCTTTCCCTGTGGAATCCGGAACCAATACTCGTAGCTCCAAGTACATCCTAAATATAGTCTCTGATATGCTTATGGCAGTACTAGCAAACCCTGCCCAAAATATACCTGACCACGTCGCACACAAACTTTCTACAATTCTAGATTATATCTGTAACATTCCATCCTCTAACACTGCTTCAGTGGAACGTGAGGAGTACTCTTCCCAGGAAGAGTGACTTACTCCACTTGATAAATAAATTTAAACCATCGATTTGTGGCATTGCTGAGACATGGCTTCAACCGAATATTAATTTCGGGATCCCGTGTTTCAGCGTTGTCAGACATGACAGATCTGATGGTTATGGAGGGTGTGCTTTGTTAATTAATAACAAAGTGCCCTTCACCCAGATCCCTCTACCCTTCGTTGGCGATGACGTAAATGTTGTCGCTGTTAAGGCTGAGGACATAAATGTTTTTGTATTTTATATTGCTCACCCTCATGTTGATCACATTATGTTAATTAAAAGTTTACTAACCTTGGTAAGTGGCCCATTGCTTATAATGGGTGACTTCAACTGCCACCACTATAGATGGGGTTCAGATGTATGCGATAATGTAGGTATTGAATTAGTAGAGATGCTGGACGAACTCGAATTGTGTGTCATCAATGATGGCAGCCCTACTCGTAGGTCTGCATTTGGTCAAAGAAACAGCTGTGTGGACTTGACCTTCTGCTCGCCTGCTATGGCTGGCGTGCTTAATTGGAGTTGTTTGAATTTGACCTATGGTAGTGATCACTATCCTATCATAATTAAACACCTGTCAAAATCTATTCCAGATAAACCCCTTCCCCCCCTATTAAAATACCGTTTGAATGCAGCTGATTGGGATCTTTATTCAAAATTATTAGACCACCGTATCTCCTTCCTTTCACCAATTAATCCTGAGAATGCTTTGGAGTGTTTCTCAAAATTTTCGGACCTGATAGCCTCCACTGCTGAAGATTGCTTTCCGGTGAAAAACGCACCGAAAGGCAAAATCCCTTCTCCGCCATGGTGGGATAGTGAATGCACTGCCATGATAAGGGCCAGGAATGAGGCTGAAAAGACATATAACCAAGATATGAACCTGGAAAACCTCATAAATTTCAAACGAATTTTGGCTAAGTCAAGGAAATTGTTCAAAAAAAAGAAGAGACAAGGGTGGCAAAGATTTTGTGGTTCTCTGAGCCCATCCACTCCAGTATCTACAGTTTGGCAGAGAGTGAAAAATTTCAGGAACTCCACCAAACCTCCCACTATCTCGATTTTACCCGAATCTCTAAGTAACAGATTTTTAAATAGTATTGCTCCAGTATATGTTCCCAGTGCAGACGAGTGCTGCCAGAGACCCTATGACGAAACACATGAACCGCTCGATTTGGAGTTCTCTTATGAAGAGCTCCAAACGGTACTCAACCATGTCAAGGACTCGGCGCCAGGGATTGATGGGTTCCCTTACTCCTTCCTATCTAAGGCAGGAACTAAAACAAAACAATACTACCTTGACTTGGTCAATTTTTGCTTTACTTCAGGCTATATTCCTCCTACTTGGAAGGTTCAGGTTATCATGCCGCTGTTGAAAGCTGGCACGGATCCTGGTGATCATAAATCCTACCGACCTATCGCTCTATCGTCCGTACTTATTAAAACTTTTGAACACCTCATTAAAAACCGCCTTGAATGGTTGGTTGAAAGCCGGAGGCAGCTTCCGGCGACTCAGTTTGGCTTCAGGAAAGGTCTGGGTACGGCTGACAGTGTGGGTGTCCTTACGTCAGCCATCCGACTGGCCCTTAGCAGGCAGGAGTCGCTGGTCGCGGTCTTCCTGGACATCTCAGCGGCCTATGATTCTGTCCTCTTACCCCTTCTCAGGCAGAAACTGCAAGAGCTGAGAATCCCGAGTGGGATTTGCCGAATTATAGGCTGTATCCTCTCCAATCGTACCCTCCAATTGAGAACTCCTGAGGATAACCCAGTACAGAGGTCCTCCTGGAAAGGTTTACCTCAGGGGTCAGTCCTTAGTCCTATCCTTTATAACATATATACCTATGACCTCCCCTCCTGTTTAAATTTTAACTGTAATGTCCTTCAGTACGCTGATGATATCGCATTAATGGTCACCAGCAACTCTATAACAGAGGCCGCTCACTCCATCAATGTCTCTTTGTCCTCATTAAACCAATGGCTTCTCAATCACGGGTTATCTTTAAGTGCCCCAAAAAGCTCGGCTGTCATTTTTACACGCAAACGACGCACTCCGGATCTTCGTATAGAGATGGACGGTCAGACTATCCCGATTAAAAGCAGCGCTAGATTTTTGGGAGTCCATCTCGACTCAAAGATGTCTGGGGTGGACCACATAAACACCGTAGTTGGTAGGTGTGAACGCTCAGTATCGATACTCAGAGCTCTGGCTGGGGTATGGTGGGGTGCTCACCCCTCGTCATTGAAGCTCATATACAATGCATTGGTCAGAAGTGTAATGGACTATTGTTGCTTCCTTATTGTGCCTTGCAATAAGGAAGCATTAAAAAACTAGACTCCATTCAGACCAAATGCCTTAGAATAATTATTGGAGCTATGAAATCATCCCCCATAAACGCTCTTCAGGTTGAATGTGCGGAGCCTCCTCTCAACCTTCGAAGACAATACCTTGCAGACCGCTTCATCTCAAAAGTCCTCTCCCTCTCATCACATCCCCTTCTCCCTATCCTAGATCAAATCCACTGTTCCTACAGCTCCTCTTCTTACTGGAAAAATAAACCTGTCCCTCCCGTGATTGCTAGGTACAGGGAGCTTAAAAACCTCTCTGCACCCATAAGTCAATATCCTGTGCTCCCAGTGTTTTCTTCCGTATATGAGGTTATCCACTTTAGACCAAAGCTGATTTTAGGACTTGGCATTTCGAAATCCACCGTGAATGCTGCAGACGAGTTCAAACGTGCCTTGGACAAATACTGGAGAGGCTGGAATACTTTCTACACAGACGCGTCTAAATTATCCCGAATCGGATGTACAGGAGTGGCAGCGTACTTCCAAAATTCGAGGATCGCTCTCCTCTCCAAGTGTCCCCCGGAGGCATCAGTCTTCACGGGTGAATGTGCGGCCATTCTGGAATCACTCAAATTTATTAGAGCTCACAACCTCAAAAATTCCATAATTTTTTCTGATTCCCGAAGTAGCCTACAGTCCCTAAACCAAGATCAGCTCCATTCCAGAACCCATAGCAGTTTGGTTGTTGAGATAAAGGCGCTTCTTCTTTCCTGCTTCAATGATGGCCTAAACATCGAGATCGCCTGGATTCCTGGCCACTCTGGCATATGCGGTAACGAGTGTGCGGATTCCCTAGCCAAATTTGCGGCGTCGAACGATGTCGAACGTCAACACTACGTGGTGTACGGGTATGATGTACGTGCCGACACCAAACACAAGCTTTTTGAGTCATGGGCTGCAGTGTGGGTAGACACTTCCAAAAGTAAAGGAGCCTACTATGCAAGTGTCCAGCCCGGCATCCGGCGGAGGCCTTGGTTTTCCAAGTACCCTAAGCTCCCCCGCCACACTGTTTCATCCTTGTGCAGACTCAGACTCGGCCATTGTAGTAGCCCAGTCTTCCTCAACAAGATCCGTGTCCGCGACAGCTCGCTGTGTGAATGCGGCCTTGACGAGGGAACTGTAGACCATATATTTTTTTCGTGTCCTTTAAATTCCCAATCTTTTGACCTTTATAAAAAACTCCCCAGTATTCAAATCCCACTTCCAATTAATTTCCACCTCCTTTTAACTCACTTTTCCCCTAAATTAATCCATGGTGTATATATCTGTGTGTCTGTATTGTGTACGTCCCCCCAACTATTTTCTCCACCCCTGTACTCATACAGTAAAATAGTTGGTAATGTTTATATGTTTACTAACCCAATTGTTTTGTCCTTTCAGCTACTAACTACTAAAAACTACCGCAAAGTTAACTTCGACGGCTCATTAATCTGCCGTCACCACCCGACACTGGCAGTATAGTCGACAACATCGTATTGGAGACTCGGTTGCCAAGGAAAAAAGAAAAAAAAAAAAAAAGTATAAGAGACTGAAATATATGTATCATGGCTTCCTGACCTTGATATCTTTACTGTTGCTTTCACTATTCAGTAAGTGCAGGAAGACTCTTTTTCCATACCCTCCTTCTTTTCGGAATTTTAAAAGTCATAAAGAGATAAAGGGGGGGGGGTATATGCAAAGGTTATTAGGATCCATTATTGAGTTGAACCGTGGGTTCAACTCAAGTTTCTGAACCTCATTATGTTCTAATGTTATCTCTGGTTGTTTCCTTCCAGAAGTTCACCCACTTTACACAACATATACAATGTAGTTACCACCATATAATCAGGAATGAATTCCTAAGAAAAGGAATAGGTACTGCATTCTCATGGGAATAATGCTAGCATCACATTGTAAAGTAAAACAAAACAGCAATACAACTTGACTTTTTCAGCATATGTATCCGTTGTGATTATTATATTTTTACTTCTAAATTTACCTATCATACAGTTTATTGAATACTATTAGATAGGTACTTCATTAGTCCTAGGTCCTCTTGTGTGAAATTATTAAGAAACTACCTACAAGATTTTTTAGAAGTGTATACAAATTAAGGCCAAAAAGAAAAAGAAACTTTAATATGTGGTGTGCGGTTCCAGTTTTATTCTAAAATAGGTACATAATTGTGTATTATTGCAATTATTATTTAAAACCCTGAGGGTTACTGGTAGAATATGCCACTTGGAATCAAGTTCACCATATACCATTACTTTATTGTATTGTGTACATGACAATCTAAATAAATCCATATTATTATGTACCTATACTCCAATGATAATCTTAGCTTAAAACTTTAGTTTAAAACATCAATTAATTAGCACATATAATTCACACTCTATCTCTATCACTATAGATAACATGAATGTACCTAAATGATAATGCCAATAAACCTGAACCATATTTAATAGTAGGTACCTACCTACTATTTTTTATTTTTAACAACAATTTTTAAATCATTGTTCTGGGATCAATCATATTCTACAATTTCAAGTGAATGTATGTCTTTTTTTTTTTTTTTTTTTTTTTAAGGGGGGAAAATCATCGAATGACTGCCCCCGCCTGGGTGAGGCGGGAGGGAGTGTCAGACTCTTACTGACTAAAAACCACCCCGTTCCTTCTCCTGCACGTCGAGCCGGAGCCCCGGTTACCCGTTAGGTTCTCCGCGACTCCGAATCGGCATCGGCCCTATTGGGCCCCATCTGTGGTGGTCTGATGGCTCTTTGAGGCGCGCGCGGAACGCGACGCGCCGTACGCTCGGGTCTGTTTCTGGTCGGACGGGGAGCCACCCATGCTCGCCGTCCGCAGGCCCGCGCTTACGGTGGCCGGAGATCGTCCCGCGATCCCCGACGCCCGGTGTGTCCTTCGCGATGGCTGGGTTGCGAGGAGGCAGCGCTTCGCTGCCTCACGCGTCCCGCCTCCTCCTTAGCTAGCATGACTGCTTCGCAAAAGGAGGAGACGGCATCCCAATCCCCCTCGCTCCGCATCATGGCCTGCACTAGGCCCGGACGCGAGAGGTCGCCATCGCCGATCACTTCCCTGAGGACACGGCGGTGCTCAGCCCACGAAGGGCATTCTCCCACCGTGTGTTCCACCGTGTCCTCAGGGCGGTCCTCGCAGTGATGACACCCGGGCGTTTCCTCCCGCCCCATCAGACACAGGTACCTCCCGAAACTTCCATGTCCGGTGAGGACCTGCGTCAGGCGGTAGGTGAGGACGCCGTAGCGTCTCTCAAGCCACTCCTCAAAGAGGGGACTTACCGCTGCGATGGCAGCGAGCCCAGCCCTCGGTTGCGACAGTCGTTGCTGCCACTCCGCCATGAGATCGCGCCGGAGCTCATCCCGCCACGCACTTATCTGGCGCGGCAGCGGAGTTTCGCCCCGGCGACGTGCCTCCGCGCGCATGCTGTACACGCGCGCGAGCACCTTCGCCTCCAGATCCCACGGCGGTAATCCGGCAAGGAGGTTCGCCGACTCCCCAGAGATCGTGCGGTATCCGCGGATCATTCGGATCGCCATGACCCTCTGTGCCATGAGCAGCGTCCGAGCGGGACGCCGCAACAGGTTTGGCGCCCAAACAGGGGCGCCGTAGAGGGCCATGGACCGCACGACCCCGGCGTATAACCTCCGGCAGGAGGCGTTTGGCCCCCCGAGGTTGGGGAGGATGCGTTTAAACGCAGCCCCCGTCCTCTCCAACTTTGGAGCCAAACGTCGAAAGTGCTCAATGAAGTTCCACCGACTGTCGAGGACGAGTCCTAGGTACTTCATCGTCGTCTCGACGCCGATGGTAACTCCTCCCGCCGTTATTTGGGACCCACCCGGAGGTGGCGCGTTCCCGCGGCCATGAAAACACATGGCCTCGGACTTGTGGAGCGCCACCTCGAGTCCCAACTGCCGGATTCTCTCAACGACTGTCGCAACCGCTGTCGCCATTAAGTCGGCCGCCGCCTGGTGTGACCTCCCGTGCGCTAGCACCAGCGTATCGTCGGCGTAGCATATTGTGCTAACGCCGTTCGGGAGGTCGGTGCGCAGCACCCAGTCATAGCCGATGTTCCACAGGAGCGGCCCCAGAACCGAACCCTGTGGAACACCGCGTGACATCTCTCGCCGGTTCCACTCGCCCCGGTGACCGGGGTAGCTGACGGACCTGTCCGTCAGGTAAGCCTCGATTACACGACGGAGGTAGGTAGGCACCCGATGATATCGGAGTGCCTCCAAGATGCAGCTCCAGGGCAGGGAGTTGAAGGCGTTGGCGATGTCCAGAGACACCGCCACTACGACCTTACCCCTGGACACTGCAGTCCCCGTCGTGAGGTCTCTAACGCGCATGATGGCGTCCACCGTGGAGCGCCCTCTGCGGAAGCCGAACTGGCCGTCCGACAAGTCCGGCCCAATGTCCGTCAGGTGCGCGACGAGGCGGTTCGAAATGATTCTTTCGAAGACTTTCCCCACCTCGTCGAGCAACACTATGGGCCGGTACGCGGACGGAGAGTCCGCAGGGCGCCCCGTCTTCCGCACGAGGACCAGTTTTCCCGCTTTCCAGAGAAGCGGGAACTGGCCTCTCTCCAGACATGCGCTGTAGAGACCAATCAATCGAGGCCCGAGAGCCTCTGAGGCCAGGACCCATGCCTTGCCATGCAGGCCGTCGGGTCCTGGGGCGGTGTTCTTGGCGCCCATCCGGCGCACCGCCGCTCTCAATTCTGCCTCGGTCACCTCTGGGACGATGTCGTCGTCGTCGTCGCTGTAGCCCGCGTCGGGCACCGCAGGGGGCGGAGTCATATACGGAGGGGTGAACCCCCTCCACAGTCGAGGGAACAGGGTGCCAACCACCTCCTCCAAGACTTCTTGCCGGAGACTCTGGGTGAGCGGGGGAGCCCAAGCGCGGAGCTTGTCGCGTACCATCCGGTACGGGCGTCCCCACGGATCTCTGTCCAGAGTCCCCAGCATCTCTCGGCGGGCCTCCTCCTTGGCCCGCAATATCTCCACCTTGAGGAGGGCCTTGGCCGCCCTGTATCCCTCGTACAACTCCGCCTCTCTCGCCTCCGCATTAGGAGGACGGATGCGGCGCCTGCGGTGCCTAGTGTACTGGCGTCGCGCAGCAGTGCACGCCTTGCGTAGAGCTGCTAGCTCTTGCGACCACCAGTACACCTGGCGCTTTTGTTGCCTCGACCGGATCCGGGGCATCGCCACGTCACAGATCCTGGACATGGCGTCCTGGAGCCACTTGGCCTCATCGTCTATGTCGGCAGGCCTGACCGGTGGTATCACCCAGGCCTGCACGATGGCGGCTTCCAGGAGCAGCTCCCGGTCCAGCTGTTTCAGCGCCCAACGCGGGCCACATGGGGCCTGTCTGACCGGCGGGTCAGCGGACTCGGCGGAGACGTCGAACCGGATATACCGGTGGTCGGAGTACGTCTCCACCTCCTCCATGACGCGCCAGTCAACAATACGCGGTGACAGAGCAGGGCTGGCGAACGAGATGTCCACCACCGACTCGCCCTGCATCCGCACGCACGTGGGGACAGAACCCCGGTTCAGGACGACTAGGCCCGTCTCAAGGGCCCAGTCTTCCACCATCCTACCCCGGACGTCGGTGAACCGGGAACCCCAAGCCAAGTTTTTGGCGTTGAAGTCCCCGAGGACGAGCACGGGGAGGGAACGGAACCCGACGACGACGGTGACCAACTCCCTCAAGGAGTTGTGGAACTCGGCGAGAGTTCGGTTCGGAGAGAAGTACACGCCCACCACAGCGAGCTCTCCGAACCGTGCTGCGACACAACCCCGGCCTCTTTGAGCAGCCTCAAGAGTCGGGGTACCGGCGGCGGCCGACGAGATGATGGTCACCGAGCCGTCCAGGTCCGCCACCCAGTGATCCCTGGGCAGGACAAAGTACGGCTCGGAGACCACGGCGACATTGATCGACCACTGCGCCATGCTCTGGAGCAGGAGATCCTGAGCAGCGGCGCAGTGGTTGATGTTCGCCTGGAGGAGGCGGAATGGGGCCATTATTGGCAGTCCATTCCGACCTCCTCAGTGGCGGCAGCGGCGACTGCGGTGGCAGTGGCGGCGGCGGCGGCGGAAACGGCAGGGGCGGCGGAGGGCCTACCTTTGCCCTTTTTAGCAGGAGGGGAGCAGCCCTTGCTCCCGACCCGGTGATTGGCCGGCTTGCCAGCCGCCGCACATGCGTTGCAGTGCAGCGGGGCATTGCACGAGCCGGCCTTGTGACCGGGCCGACCGCAGCGGAAGCAACAGTCGCTGCGGTCCACCTCCGAGGTGCATTTGACACTCACGTGCTCCCCCACGTGACAGCGGTAGCACCTCAGAGGCCGGGTCTCGAGCAGCTTGACCTGCGCCGAGACCCATCCCACCAAGAGCCTTTTGCTCTCCTTCAGCTTCTTGGCCGCTGTGACGGGGCAGCTGACCACCACCGTGCGCAGCCCCGAGTTATCCGGACGGATAGTGCCCACCCTGACCTGGTCAGCAGGGCACCCTCCCGTCCTGGCCACAGCGGCCACCACCTCGCTCTCCGTTACGGAGTCGTCCAGGCCCAAAATCCTGACATCCAGGCATTTGGTGGGCCTGGACACGCGGGCCTCGTCCGCACCGAGGCACGCCCTAAGCCTCTCGGCCAGGGCGTCGGCCGATGGGCCGCTGGTCGCGCCGGGGACCTCCAAGAGACGGGCTCCAGTGGCAGTCACTTTGACTGCAAACCCGTCCGGGGCCCCGAACTCCGCAGGAGTCACCGCCCCCTTGAGCTTGGCGAGGACGTCGCCGTAGGTAACGCCCCTATTGACCGCTTCCGGCTGTAGGGTGATGACCACAGCCGCGGTCTTAGGGGCGAGGAGCAAGGCAGCAGCGCGTTTCTCCCTGCGCTGCTGCTGCCGTCGCTGCCGCTGCGCCTTCTTGCGGCGCTTCCGGCCCTCCCTGGCGACTCTCCTCGCCTCGCCGGCGATTTGCCACCCGCCGCCGTCCTCCGCTCGCGGGGCGGGTTCCACCACCGCTGCCGCAACTCCAGCCTGCCGGGCTGGAGCGCCTCTCCTCTCCTTGCGCCCTGCGGGCGCTAGCGCCGTCGGCGCAGCTGGGGTCTGCGCCGGCGGGGGCGCCGAGGCCCTCGCTGGGGCAGCCGGTCGCGCCCTTGCCGGCGGTTGGGAGCTGCGGCTAGCCTGACTCGAGGTCGAAGGCTTGGCCGCAGCGGCCGCGTACGACCGCGGGACCGCGGGGGCGACCTGACTTGCCGCGAGTGGGGGCGCAAGAGCCTGCCCTCCAGCACGTCGAAACGTCGCTGGAAGGCAGCCATCTCCGCCCGCAGCAGTCCGACTACGTCGGCCTCCGCCGGGGGCTGGGGGCGACTGCCACGAGCAGCGGCGAGCTCGGCCCTGGCCGTCCGCAGCTCGGCCTCCAGAGCCGCGTTAGAGGCCGCCAAGCGCGCCAGCTCTCGCCGCATCTCGGCCAGCTCCGAGCGCACCTTTCCCGCAGTGGGCCCCGCACACTGCTCCAAGGCCGCCTCCGTTATAGTTGCCGCCGCCGCCTTGAGGAGGCGGAACCTAACCGGCTGGGATTTCCCCATCGCCAGCTTGTAGAGCTCCGCCGTAATGGCCTGTTGGAGGCCCCCGGAGCAGCTCTCGCTCTCAGAGCCGCGCTCGCCCTCCGACATCTCCACGCCGGACATCTCGGCCGCAGAGGACTCCGAGCGGGCAGCGCTCGAGAGAGCCCTGCCCTCCGCGGCCAGCTGCTCGGCTGACTCCGCGCAGGCAGCTGGGGCCGGTTTCCGGCGACCGCTGCCCTTGCCGCCCCTACCCCGCGCTGCCGTGGGGACCTTGGGGGGAGGCGCCTCCTGAGCGCCGGAGGACGGGGACAAACTGTCCTCCTCCAGCCTGGGGCGTTTGAACGTCCCCGTCGCGCGGCGGCGTGAGCCTTTCGAGCTCACGCTCAGCCGCTCCGCTAATGTCGCGTCGGACTCTGAGTCCGACCCCCTCCGACTAGACTCCCGTGTGTGGGGCCTGCTGGACGAGTCCAGCGCCCCACCACGAGTCCCGGAGCCACTTGGGCTCCCTTCTCCTACTACTGCAGGCGAGCCAGGCTCACCCGCACTCTCCTCCTCCGGTTGTGTGGTTTTTATTTTAGTATTTAACTCCATAAAGTTCCCACGAGTATGGGGGAAATATTCGGTCCACCCAGGCAGTGCCCCCTGTACCTGGGTAAGTGTTAATTTGTTTCCCAACTAGAGGTTCCACTGGTCCCCTAGCTGGGGGTGCGCTCGCGACTGACACTACTCCTCAGCCATGCATACTCTCGCCGCGCACCAGAACTTAGTATTGGAGGAATTTTTTATAGAGGTTATCTTCCTCGCGGTCCGGGCGACCAAGCCAAGACCCTCGTCCCGTTCAGAGTCACAAAACATGACCGTGACCTCCTTACGGATTACGATATCGACGGCTGCAATCGGGGACAGCTTGTGTCCCGATGCTGCTCGCTGGCAGGGTGAGTGCACAACGAGCACCGCCCTTGCCTCTCCGCCACGCTCTCTGCTAATCAGAGAGACAGGCGGAGAAACGCCCCACGGAAGCGCGGGCCATGAGCACACAGCCCGCCGCCTCCAGAACCCTATCGGGTTCGCCCGCCCAGTCCAGAAGTCTGCTGCGGGCGACAGTCACTCCAACCCTATCACCCCCGCTAGGGAGACTGTCGCCCGCACCCAGGGTGCACCACGGGGAGGTCTTCTGGCACCGCACCCCAAGTGAATGTATGTCTAGTACTATAACAGTGGACTCTCAACCTCTTCTAAAGCCTCATAGAGATGTATCAGTATCAAAGTCATATATTTAAGTAAGATGACTGCCTGGTCAGGCAATCCATTTTTCCACCAACAATCCTAATATTGCATGAGCTTATTAGCTCTGTATATCACTATGTATGGAGTCATGATCATAATGTAGATCTACTGAAAATGGAGAAGTTAGATAATATATATACAAAAAAAAAGAAACTGATAATTTTGAAGAAAACAACCTATTGAAAGACGTTAAATTTTCGCAACGTTATAGTTCAAAACTGACTGAATTTGAACAACGTTATAGTTCAAAACTGACTGAATTTGAACAACGTTATAGTTCAAAACGTACATAGTAGGTGTACCTATAGTTGGTGTAGTGGACACCAGAATTTCAAGATAATAATATTGTTGCTATGCTTACTAAATAATTAAATTAATAAATAAGGAAATTTAATTATTTTTCCATCACAATACATATTGATGTAGATCTTAATATTAATCTTATAATATTGACATAAGCTTGTTTCTTCTCTTCACTTCACTTTGGTTCTACATTGGGTTAATGCAGTTTACCTGACAATGCAATGATGAAAGTCAGGAACCCAAACTAAGATAACCCGTGCTTTGGGCTTCTGTTTATTTTTCAAATGTATTTAATTTTATAAGTATTTTTATTTGATAAAAATTATTTTCAATAATTTTTATCAAATAAAAATACCTACACAATTGAGGATCGGACGTCACAGGTAAGATAGTCCGATCTATTTAATTGTATATCTCATATTTGTTGACGTTTCAAAAGTACCAAATTATGGTTTAATTGAAATAAATGCTTTTGAGTTTGAGTTTGAGTTTGAATCGAACCCGAGACCCTTTGCCTGGCAGTCGCAGTAGCGACCACTCGGCCAACGAGGCAGTCACTTCGTAACTATGACACACCACTTCATAATTTCAATTCTACAAAAGAATAGATAATTGAAATGATGAATTTTTAATTTTATATTTTACATAACATAACATCACGCCTTTTATCGCCGAAGGGATAGGCAGAGGTGCACACAGATGTAACACCCACTTTTCACTATTTATGTTATGAGTCCCATGTAATAGGGGGTGAGCCTATTGCCTATTTTATATTTTACTTTTCACCTAACACAGTTGAAAGCAAAGAAACAGAGCCAATAGTATTTTCTTTCTCGTAACTTTAAAAAAATTATCCTTGTAGGTACAACAAAACGGTCTCATTTTAAAGGGAACTAAAATGGGATGATAACAGGGTATGAAAATTAAAAATATAATTAGGTTGTAAGTTAGATAATGCAAAAATATTAGATACGTATTTTATTATTTTGTCGTATAATAATAAAACAATACTTAGATAAAACGAATCAAAGTTTAGGAGTGGGGACTAAAACGTCATTTCTATGTATAAAATGTACATAGAAGACATTTCAAATCAATATATCGTCGAAAGTATTCGTTTCTGTAAGAAAATAAAAAATACGTGTGTAATGAATTGAAATAATCTATCAGACGGTCATTCAAATAAAAATTAGGCATCTACACTATTGAGACTATCCAGTTCGTATGATGTAAAAGTATGTCTATTTCATATATTTGAAGTAATTTGTGAACCTTTGTAGAATATTTATATCTTAAAAATTTGAATTATAATTCCCACTGCAGTTACAAAGAAGTGGATAAGTTAATTCGGTGACATATAAATGGACGTTCATACAATCAAGATATGTGAACATCTACCCTACACTAACTATAAACACCCTTATTACAATACACTAGCATTCAGTTCAGCTCGTTGCAAAGTATAGAAAAGTATTAAAAAATTAAACGAGCGAATAGTTTCTAAAGATATAATATAAAACTATGTTTTTTTTTTCAAGAAGTTCTTAAAAAGTTCTTTAGCTTCCAGCGTTATGCAATTTGTGAGTTCGATCGCCCGCTGAAGCGGTTATTCGGACTCATTGCTGGATTTAGGTAAAAGCGATCTATTTCTTCATATACATTGATAAGCTAAATTACCTTTACAAACGCGGCGTGGAAACATTTTCTACCTAGAACTACAATATTGATCTAAAAAACACTATAATATAAATATATGATAAAAAGTCAAATTATAGCAGTCTTTGCTATATACTGTAACTAGCTTAGAATCTTTTTAGAGATAACTAGAGGTATACTTAATATTTTCTTCATTAAAGAAATGAAGCTTTGATTATATTATGTTAATCTACAATATTGCACACCAATAAACCAATCCCCATTAAGACCGAAGAAAAAACACACACTTCATTGAGAGACATACTTAATTAGCCTACGAACGCTGCGGGACTGCGTGACTAACCCGCAATTTTTAGTTAATTCATCAAACATTTATGAAAATTTTAGAAATCAACTTTCAGTTTCTCACCTATGACATTTTGCCACACAGACTAGTTAAAATTCCAAATAAATCCATCTTCATTATTAATGTTATTTAAACCAATGATTACTTATTTCTTGACGGCGCCATTGACATTGTAAGGAGAGAATTCTACAATTGAACTAAGATCCTTCTTATTGGACTGATCAAGAAGAAAAATCTTAAATATCATATTCCGTTGTTCCATAATCGTATGTAAATTACATCTCGTATATAGTATACAATATTGTTATTTGAATATACGAAAAATTTGATATACCGTACTCACTCACTCATGTTGTTCAATTTCTTTTTCTTATCCGGTGATTGCGATGTGCTGTTCCACTTGCAGCATTCTTCATTCAATCTGTAAAGCAAAAAAATATATTTGACTCTCTCATTGATCAAAGTGGATTTTGTAATCTTTGCCAATAGGGTAAGTACCCAAGTTAAGTTAGCAAGTGCCAACTAGTCAAATTCAATACTTTTTTCGAAATGTCTAAAACTATAGATTTATATGAATTTTGTACGAGATTGTATATTGTGACGTCACGTATATTTAACGTCAAAGAGCATACTTACTTCTAAAATATTTGGTGGAAAAATACTATCATTAAGTTGGTCATAAAATCAATTAATGAAAGTGTGATTATTTTCTGATATTTTATTGTATTGAACAGTCCAAATAATTTGTTTTTGATTAAGGAAAGTACTCAACATAAACAGTGAAAAGTTGGCGTTGCATTGTAGTGGCATTAAGTGCCGTAATGTGCACCTCTGTCTACCCCTTCGGAAATAAAAGGCGTGATGTTATGTTATGATCTGAATCTACTATAGTGGAATGTTGTCAAATTCCACCAGGGTGAAAGCAGGCGAGAAGCTAGTTAAAGGTGATCGATTTAAATAAGGGTGTTTTGAAAACATCTTCAAAATGATATTATGTACAAACGTTAAATACCTGTCATATAGTTCGTAAATTTTTGAACGAAACCGATAAAGTTACGTAGACCCCAACCCAAAATTGAAACATCCACGTGGGTTAGCACTTGGCTTCGGCCCGTACAACCCCTCAAATCTGGCACTGTAGCCGAGCTTAGAAAAAGGAACCGAAAATAATAATAATAATAATAGGAACAGGTCTCCCACCTCTGGCTTGCCTTCATTGGCCGTCCAGAGTGGAGTCGCGAGAGCAGTGATCCTGCTCGGAGTGTAAGAAACTATTCGTAAGTCGCGAGTGGGCCAGGGATGCAGGACGCTTCGGCTGGAGCAGATGATTTGAGTAGAAAGCGGTGGTAGTTTCTTAACCCTTCAGCCACTCACATTCTCGTTGCCACTCTGTTGCATCTAGCAACCATTCCCGGGGCCCGGTCGGTGAGTTGGCGAATCTCCGCCTGCCATTTTTACGTGTAAAAATTACATTGTTTCGGCAGGTGCCATAGTCATCCATAGTTCCCAATTTACCAGTCCACAGCAACCCATCCATAGCCCTACCTTTTTTTCCATTATTCACAATAGTCTAACACTAACCGGGGACTGTCCTTGGGTGCATTCCCATAGTGCATACAGGGATAGTCGCCGGTTTGTGTCTCCATTACATTTAGATTGAAGTTGTCTAAAGGGCCTCTGCACAGTTGGCTTCGGCCCCTCGTACGCCTCCCAAATGACCGGGGGACCATGTGGTCCCGTGTATGGTAAAGACATACAATAATAATAATAATACAGAAGGCACGTGAAAGCTGAAAAAGATAAACAAATCAAATATCTTGATTTGGCTCACAAGGTTGTCGACATGTGGAATGTAGATTCGGCTATCATTGTGCCGATAGTCGTGTCGGCCAATGGGTTAATCCCTAATAGCCTCGACAACCACCTTAGGAGGCTAGCGTTAGGCAGTTGGGTCAAGGGCCTGATACAGAAGGCAGTTCTCCTTGAAACGGCGCGCATTGTGAGGAGGTTTCTGTCTCTGGAGCCCTAACCACCGGTAGCTTGGACCATGCTCCCGTTACTGGTCGGCTCCTATTTTTTATAAGTATTTTTAAATATTATTTTTTATTTTTTTTATAAGTTGTATTTAAAAATGCAATTTATAGAGAATTTTAAATAAATATATGGAAATAATACAGAAGGCAGTTCTCCTAGAAACGGCACGTACCGTGAGGAAGTTTCTGTCTCTGGAGCCCTAACCACCGGTAGCTTGGACCATGCTCCCGCTACTGGTCGGCACCTATTTTTTATATTTTTAAATATTATTTTTTATTTTATAAGTAGTGTTTAAAAATGAAATTTATAGAGAGTTTTAAATAAATATATGTAAATAATAATAATCTTTATTGTACACCTTTTAAATAAATAAAAATAAAAAATAAAAAAACCCTATATTTCGTGGAAAAAAAGAAAGCCTAAATAACAATTGTTTTTTTTACTAAACTTAACCTATATTATTTTTTGTTTGATTGATTCTAAATGTATTTTAAGTTTTAAATGTTTTGTTCAGTAGTTGGTTTGTTTTCCAGAACCCCTCCTCGGGTGAAGGCCTCCTACAACGATTTCCATTGCTCCCTATTCAAGGCTTTCTGTTAGGACGGCTAGTCATGATTGGCATGACTAGCCGTCCTAACAATCTCATCCTGCCATCTTGTAAGCGGCCTTCCTCTGCAGCGCTTACCCAGGGGGCCGGTCCATGACGTCTCGACGTTTTAGAGACTGGTTTAGTGCGTCGGTAACTTTTGTTGTTAGTCTGATTTTATGTACCTATGTATTTTTTTTTTGTATTTTTTTTATGTTGAGCATACTGCGCTCCATGCCTCGTTGACATGTAAATATTTTGTGTCTTATAATGCTTGTAAATTTCCAGGTTTGACAGGCGATACAAATTAAATCTAAGGCAAAACCTTAGATTTAATTTGAATCGCCATATTGCTTTTAAATATTTCTTTCAGGCTCCAATATTTATTCCAGGCTAGTTGTATCCGTCTTTCAACCTCTTGGTCGTTGTTTGTTTTGTCAAAGCTGATTTGTTTACCCAAGTAAATATATTTATCTGTATAATTTAATATTTTGTTGTCAACTGAAATTGTGGGTTTCACTCTATTGTTTGTCATTAACATCATTTTAGTTAGAATTCATCTCTAAGCCGATTTGTTTGCTGTATTCATTCAGTGTTTGCAGCATGTACTGCAGTTGAATACTTGATTCAGAGAGAAGGACTATATCATCCGCGAAACGAAGATGGCACAAGTACTTTTCACCGATATATAGGCCGCAGTTTTTCCAGTCAAGCTTCCTTATTATATGCTCTAAGATAGCAATGAACAGTGTCGGGGACATCGGGTCGCCCTGTCTTACTCCTCTTTGTATGGGAAATCTGGGGCCGATTTTTTCCAATTTTACTCTACCTGAACTGTTATTGAATATGCTTTTAATTATCTGTATGTACTCTTAATTGACCCCCTGCTCTTTTAGAGCGTTCCAGATACTGTATCGAACGCTTTTTTGTAGTCTATGAAGGCAATATGTAGATTTCTTTGTTTCTCCTGGTACTTTTCAATCAGTAGGTCTATAGTATAAATGTGGTCAATGGTGGAGAAGCTTTTTCTGAAGCCCACTTGTACTATTGGTTGTTCGGGTTCTAAAATGACACTTATTCTTCGATTTATGATAGACGAAAAGATCTTGTATACGCACGGTAGTAGGCTTATTGGTCTGTAATTGGCGATATCATATGATGCTCCTTTTTTATAAATCAATATTATGTTTGATTCAGACCATTGTGTAGGTATATTGGCCGATTTCAGTATGCGGTTAAACAATTGTGTTAGTGGTGTAGTCAATAAAGAACAAGCTGTTTTATGGCCTCATTTGTGATATGGTCTGGGCCAGGGCTTTTTTCCATTTTTAGCTTGTTTATTGTATCAGCTACCTCCTTGTTATTCAATGGTTTTACTATGTTTTCAGTTGTTTTTGGGCTCTTTGTGTTGTTAGTGTTGTCTATACTAATATTATAAAGAGGAAAGATTTGTACCTATTTTTGTATGTTTGTAATGAATAGGCTCAAAAAGTACAGGGCCGATTTAAAAAATTCTTTCACCAATAGAATGCTACATTCTTCCAATTTGACATAGGCTACATTTCATTTTGAAATAAAAAATTGTCTACCCCGTGCGAAGCCGGGACGGGCTGCTAGTATTTTATGTTTTGATAAGCGAACGTTTGGTTCTGTTCGCTGTAGAGGGTTTCGTAAAACTCTGTTGCTATATTTAGAACGTCTGTACGCTTGTTTGATATTTGTTTCCATTTTTTTAAACCTTATACCCAGGTTTTGTTAGTTTTTAACTCTTTCAAAGCTTGTACACCTTAAAGTTATATACAATTTAATATATTTGTAGAGTTACATCCAAGAATAGTAGGGTACAAAGGCGGCCTTATCACTAAAAGCGATCTCTACCAGGCAACCTTTGGGTGAATGGAGCACTGAATTAATTGGCGAATAAATATTAAAAAAATATATATTTTGAAAAATGTAGCTACCCAATATTTTTATCCATTGATTTGATTACGATCTTTATTTTTCCTGCCTAATGCACAATAATTATTTTATGATGACACTCTTATGTATCATCGATGACCATTCTAAAAAGTGATTGTTATTGATCGCTGTTATATGGCATAAGCCGGTAAACGAGTAGACCGATCACCTTATGGTAAGCAATCGGCGTCGCCCATGGACACCTGGAACGCCTTTTGATAATTCGAGGATTGGGGAAACTGAGGAGGGTAATTAGGCCCCCGGTAACCTCACTCACTCGACGAAACACAACGCAAGCGTTGTTTCACGTCGGTTTTCTGTGAGGCCGTGGTATCACTCCGGTCGAGCCGACCTATTCGTGCAGAAACATAGCTCTCCCACATTTAAGTTAAGCCTGATTTTCGCTATGGACTAAGAATATACTGTATGTATTTGTACCTTATATTATGTATTATTTTATGATAAGTAATAATAGTTTAATATGTTCACAGTGTATCCTAGTTATACACATACATTTCATCTAGCTCGAAAATCACATTTGACACATTGGAAAAAAAATTCCAACCGGTCACCGGTGATTTATCTCCACTAACTACATTAAGTACCTTATTTCCGATGTTCAGAGACTATTTTTGTTTAAAAAAAGTAGTGGTTAGTACCTACTCAGTATTTAAAAAAGGTAGATAAATAAGTCTCATAACAGAAAAGTATGGAAGAAAATGATACACACATTGATAAAGGTATCAATGTGTAAAAAAGGGTCACAAAGAAGGCTTTGTGACCCTTTTTTGAGGGGATAATCATCCAATGACTTCTCCCACCTTGAGTAAGGCGAGAGGGAGTGTCAGACTTATTGACATTTATGTCGCGCAGCCTACAGTAGACTGTCGCGGAGAACCTAACTGGTAATCGGGGCTCTGGCTCGACGTGCAGGAGAAGGGACGGGGTGGTTTTCAGTCAGTAAGAGTCTGACACTCCCTCCCCCTCACCCAGGCGGGAGCAGTCATTCGATGATATTCCCCCCTTAAAAACAGTAGGCTGCGCGACATCGCCGCGACCGCGTTAATTATAAGTACTGAAAAATATTCGCTATTTTTTTCCTCTTTCGCGTGTCAATTCCATCCCGAACGTCAGTTTCTACGAAAAACTGTTTGCGATCGAATTACTTTTGTCTGTTTATGTTAATGTGAACGGTTCTTCGTAAAGTGAAATTTTTCACCTGTTCAACGTCGATCAGGTCCTTTAATTTTCTTATCTCATATTTTTCTTGAGACATCAATTTTTTCAAGGTCATCTCCTTTCTGACTTTGATATATTCAAATTATTTGAATATCTATACTAATACCTATTATAAAGAGGAAAGATTTGTACCTATTTTTGTATGTTTGTAATGAATAGGCTCAAAAAGTACTGGGTCGATTTAAAAAATTCTTCCACCAATAGAATGCTACATTCTTCCAATTTTACATAGGCTACATTTCATTTTGAAAAAAATTAAGGACCCTTGGTAAAATTTGAACAATGTCACCGAAGGTGTAGAAAAATGAGTCTTAAAATGTCTTTCGTCGAATGCGCTGCCGAAACTATTAGTGATAGAACAAAATAATGTACAACAATATTGAAGAACATCATAATGTCTACAAAAAACTCCACGGTAGCATATTATGTCCAACTATTGTAGTTATGTCACTACAACAATCCAAATTTCCAAAAATAAAATAATTGTGTACCCCGTGCGAAGCCGGGACGGGCTGCTAGTCCTTCATAAACATATGGTAGAAAATTAGTAAATATCATTCCCGAAGGAGTAGGCAGAGGCTCACATTATGCCACTGTACAATGTAACACCCACTTTTCACTATTTATGTTATGAGTTCCACGTAATAGGGGGTGAGCCTATTGCCGTATACCAGGCACAATTTCAAACTCCGTACTACTACTGAAATTTAAAAAAATATCTAGTAATACTTTGCCGGCAGTAGCACTTGCGACCACTCGGGCAACGAGCCAGTCACTAGCTAGTTACTATAATATGAAATATGATTTTCATCCTGGGTTAGTACTTTCCAATAAAGAGAGTTATTAGATGATTCATCCCTTTTGTTGCAACAAATTCTTGTTGCAACAAATTCTTGTTGCAACAAGGAAACAAATTGATTGTGGTAAAATAATTAGACGAATAATTGAAACCACATAATTATATATAGAGGTACCTACATGTAGGAAAAATTGAGTTCATATATCTAACCAAAGTGTCCTTATAAAGGATTACATTTTCAAAGAATCACCTGTAATTGAAATTATTTGTAAAAGTCACCAAAAATTGGGAATTCCTATATGATAATTACCTATGTGGAATGACTGATGATTGAGTTCAAGACCTCGAGTTTCGGATGCCCTACATAACGAATATTCTAGACTTCATGGCACTATTGACTTTGATAACTGAAAGTGCTTAAGTTAAGAGAATCGAGAAGGCCCTATTACCCCTCCCCAATCTTCCCAATCCCTGAATCCCTTACAATCCTTAAATTCCTAATTCTCAAAACGCCGGTAAGGCACTTGTAACGCCTCCGGTATTCCAGGTGGCCATAGGCGACGCCGATTACTTACCGTCAGGTGATCCGTCTGCTCCTATACAGGCTTATCTCCTAAAAACGGAAATCAATGCCTCTTGCATTTGTGACCAAGAGACCGCAATTCCACCTAAAGTCAATAACATTAAGTTATAAAATCCAATGTCATGGTGGCCAGGTTTAAGACGCCCGCTTCACATACATGAGATTGCGGGTACGGAACCTACCAACGGCAAGTACAAATGTGACTTTTTCCGAGTTATATGTACTTTCTAAGATTATCTAGACACCACCGATAAACGGTGAACGAAAACATCGCGAGGGAGAACCTGGGCTTATTTGAATTGTAATCTTTATTTCAAGCTCAGAGCTCATAAATGGTTAGTAACAATTTTCTTATACAACTAGTGTTAGTAAAACAAATTTGATCATCAATTACAATTATAATTATTATAGGTACAATCAGATTTCATTAATTTCCAATTATAAATTTGGAATCGCCAACCCGCATTGAAGAAGCTTGGTGATTAATGTTCAAACTTTCTCCGTGTGCGAAGAGGTCTTTTGTCAATAGTGGCTGCTATATATAAAAAATCCAGTGTTAACGATTACGTAATTTCTGGTTGTTTATTAAAAGTACTGCTAAACAGTAGTTAAGTACACAAAATTAATTCTAGTAATTGTTTGTAAACAAATCGATCTGCCTTCATTCGCACGTCATTACGTTACGAAATATGTCCTAAATACACATAGGTATATATGATATTGTCTTTACGCAAATGTAACATGACATCACAACAGTAGGTACGCCCTTTTCTACAGGATTTGTTAGTCATATTAAAATTATAATGTAAAGAATAATTCAGACTCAGTTAACTACCTATATAGGTCTTTAGCTGTAATGGTGAGCACAATTTGCACCAATTTGAGAATGTTGGAAGAGCAGATCATTGATCTATCATTACACATTTTGACTAAGAGACTAGGCGTGCAGCCACGGTCTCTGTTAACCTTTTTTTGAGTAGAGAGTAGGGAGTGTGGAAGTAATATTCTCCAAAACTTTACTCAGGATGGTGGTTGTGTGATGTGTGATAAGGGGTCTGCTAAATCACCTTGTATATATTATAATAGTCTGGCGATTTAGAGATCTTGATTTAGATTTGTTTAGTGTGGGAGAGCCATGCTTTGGCACGAATAGGGCGGCTCGGAGTGATACCATGGCCTCACAGAAAACCGACATGAAACAACGCTTGCATTGTGTTTCGTCGTGTGAGTGAGGTTACGGGAGGCCCAATTACCCCCCTCCCTAGTAATCCCAATCCCCGAATCCCCGAATCCTCCACAATCCTTAAATTCCCAATTCCCAAAAGGCCGGTAATGCACTTGTAACGCCTTGGTGTTTCGGGTGTCCATGAGCGACGCCGATTGCTTACCATCAGGTACCGTCTATTCGTTTACGTCGAGTATGCTATAAGAAAAGGGAAAGGAGTAAGGAGTGTTAGACTTATACTGGCTAAGAACCACCTTGTTTTTATTCCTACTTCGACTCGGAACCTTAGGAACCCACTAGGTCGCCCGCAGCTGTTTCTGATAAAGCTAAACCTTTCTAAATTGCGATTTTAAACCAATATATCTCCCTCCCTCTCTCTTATGTAGGTGAGGCCCATAGTGCTTTGTTAGCACGGCGGTGAGCTAATATTTGCATTGATTTTTAATGTGGGCAGGCGTCCCACTAGGTGGACCGACACCGACGATATATTCGGAGTCATGGGTAGCCAATGGGTGCAAGTAGTGAAATGTCATGTCGACGTGGAGGACTAAGGGAGAGGCCTTTGTCTTCTGGCTGATAGTGATGATCATAGTTGTATTGTATTTATTGTAGATTCTAGCTTACCGGAGTTGTAGCGGTTTAGGGAGGCTTTTTTAAGGGGGGAAAATCATCGAATGACTCTTCCCGCCTGGGTGAGGCGGGAGGGAGTGTCAGACTCTTACTGACTAAAAACCACCCCGTTCCTACTCCTGCGCTTCGTGCCGGAGCCCCGGTAACCCGTTAGGCTCTACACGACTCCGCATCAGCCTTATTGGGCGTCATCTGTGGTGGTCTGATGGCTATTTGACGCGCGCGCGGGACGCGACGCGCCGTACGCTTGGGTGGCTAAGGCAAGATTATACTATAAATAAAAAAAAATTATGATGAAAACAATGAATTTACCGATAAATAGTTGAGTTATATTATTTACTATTCTCTTGTGTCACTGATGAAGTAACAAGTAATATTAAGTATTAGAAAACATACATAACGTTTATAAAAAAATAACATAACAACTATTATTATTAACATTAAGTTTCAATGTTTTCCTGTTCAATAATATATATACGATGGAGTTTAAATAGTTCAATCGTACGATATTTTAATACTCTACGTTGAAACGATAAAATTTAAATAAGTGATTCAATTCTATGGACAGACGATCTAACGAAGGTCATAGGAAGTTGCTAGACGTAGATTGGAGATACACTTTCACATTTTTTTTTAATGGCGTAAGCCGGTAAACGAGCAGGCGGATCATCTGATGGTAAACAATCGGCGTCGCCCATGGACACCTAGAACACCAGAGGCGTTATAAGTGCGTTACCGGCCTTTTGGGGATTAGGAGTTTGAGGATCGTTGGGGATTCAGGAATTGGGGAGATTGGGTAATTGGGCCTCCATCCTCCTAATATTATCAATGCGGAAGTTTGTATGATTGTTTGTAACTCGTTCGTATCAAAGCGGCTGAAGGGACGGGGAATGGAAACAGCGTTTTTTTACGGGGGGAAAATCATCGAATGACTGCTCCCGCCTGGGTGAGGCGGGAGGGAGTATCAGACATTTACTGACTAAAAACCACGCCGTTCCTACTCCTGCACTTCGAGCCGGAGCCCCGGCAACCCGATAGGTTCTCCGCGGCTCCGTATCGTATAATGGAAACAGGGGTAGATTATGGTATGGACTGACACATAGGATAGATCCTATGATGCGTTCCCGTGGTATAATATAGATATTATCCCACGGGAACGCGAGCGAAGTTGTACAACTTCGCTCGCGCTTCGTACGCAGAAGCTAGTTTAATTATCTAAATTATTATTTGAAATTTAAACAATTGTGTGGCACATAACATAACATCACGCCTTTTATCCCCGCGAAGGGGTAGGCAGAGGTGCACATTATGCCGCTATACAATGTAACACCCTCTTTTCACTATTTATGTTATTAGTCCCATGTAATAGGAGGTGAGCCTATTGCCATATATCGGGCACAATTCCAGACTCCGTGCTGCTACTGAGTTTTTTTTTAACCCAGTAAATCTTTGCCCGTCCCGGGAATCGAACCTCGCGAAGGGGTCTCGCCCTTGCCCGGCAGTCCCACTTGTGATCACTCGCTCAATGAGGCAGTCATTTTTTTTGTGTGGCATTTCGACATTATTAGAAACAGGATAAATTGTAAGGTTCCCCTTATGTTTTGTTTAATGGCTTTATTTTTTATAGTATAAGCCGCCTTACAAGTTCACCGATTACTTTAAGGTGGGCAATCGGCTCCACCCATAAACATAAAATAATTTTAGAAGATCACCGGCCTTGTAGGAGAATTGAAGTATGGGAGGGCCATGCTTCAGCACAAATGTGCCGGCTCGCTTGGAGTTATACCACGGCCTCACAGAAAACCCCAATCCCCGAATTCCCAACTATCTTCAAATTCCTATTGCCCAAAAGACCAGTAACGCACTTGTAACGCCTCCGGTGTTTCGGGTGGGCGACGCGGATTGCTTACCAGTTACCATACAGTGATCCACCTGTTCGTTTACCGGCTTAGCCTATAAAAAAGGATATACATATTGCACTTTTGACAAATTAGGTCTCCGGTTTCCGCAATCACATGGCGATATACAATGCAAGCGTTGTTTCATGCTAGTTTTCAGCTGCGATCTTGGTACCAATTCTGTTAATTCGATAGACTAAGTAAAGTAAAAACGCAGGTTACTGAGAAAACCGCGACCGCGCACGCTGAGCGCTGCTCATGAGGAAGAACCCCTCTGTGGTTCGAAACTAGTAGAGCTTTTCTCAGTATATTCACGTGAGTAACCCGCGATTTTTAGTAAATTTTGTATGTCTCACGATAGTTATTATAAAAACAATTCGATAGACGTTGGTATTGTGAATTTTCGTACTCGTAAGTTGCAACAGTAGCGCTCATTGCATCCATATTGCGTGGATATTGAATGAACTAAATGGTATTGAGTTCGGCTTTATATTCCGTACTCTGAATGCTATTTTAACAGCTACTAAAGGGGTTGTACAGTTTCAACATTGAATAATTATTGATATTTTATAGGATTGAAACTGCATTGACATTGAGATTGGTTTCAAGAGTAAGCACCCAGTTCATGTCGAAGCACTTTTCTCACACGTTATAACGAATATAATTTCAGTACATAGTTACGAATTTAATTTACAATGTATGGACAATGTATGTACATGTGTGTGAATTGAAATCAATATACCTACAAAAATTTGAAGCAGATATCTTCAATCGATTGAGCTGACATGTTTAGTTTTCATGATCTCATAAGTGCAAAGTCGCATTGACGGTTGGTTTCAAAAAGATTGTAATTTAAATTTATTTTAAACTTATGAATAACAATTATTCAATATTTTAAAATGATTAATGCAATTTCAAATTTTTCCCCTATTGATATCTAAATTAATTGCAGGTTATGAGAATTTCTGATTGGCTGTGGGCAATTCTTTTCCTAGAAATATTAACAATGGTATCCTTTGGTAATAAAATGATTTAAGGAAAATGGTGAGAGCTGATAACTATACGTGTTTCATCATTAGGTTAAAGAATATTTCAATTATATTATAAAATAACACTACTTGTTTGTCGTGTCTATGGTTTCGCACCTACGTAGTTAGTGTTGTTATAATATTTTGTTTTTGTTTTTCAGCCATACTATAGTACTTATACTTCGGCTTCCCAACCATCAGTTACTCCCTGGACGTTGTCGCATTCAAATGTGTTTTATTTAAAAGATTGAAACTTGAGTGAAATTGCTAAAAAACTTTATTTAATAAAAAAATATTTTCGTGTCATTATCGGAAATTAAAAAAGTTTAAAAATTTAAAAAAAGTTTAAAAAAATTAAACTTTTTAAAATACGTGTGCTGTGAAATAAAAAGACAGTTAGTTACATAACATTTTTTCTAATAACTGTAACGTGTTTTTGCCTGTTTTGATGATTATTTCATTGTACGTATGTGATTTACTTGTATAAGGAAAATAACAGTGTACATTACTCCAGTCGGTTGAAATATGAATGAAAATTCGAGTTGAGCTCATTCGCTGTACGCACCTCGGGTTGTGCGGTCAACTATACAAGGTACGAACCTTGCAGTTGAACCGACAATCTTGTCCTAAAACCTTTTTAAGGTCAGGATAAAATAGTTCCTAAATCTCAATGCAGTAGAATTTTTGAAAAGAATTTAAAAATGGCGTTATTTGTGTTTGTGCTTTTGTGTGTTGCCGTCGCTGAAGTGAAAAGCGCGATTTTGAACCCGTGGAGTAAAGGTAAGGTTTAAAAGTTTTTTTAAACTTTAAATAGTGATAGAGTTAGATAACCAATACTTCGATTACCTGATGAATTAGTGATTTTGTTCCAATTTAAGTAGTTTAATGATAGATTTTGGTGCTAAAGAATCTAGATTACCATAGATTTAGACTATAATAAATGGAGTTAAAGTATAATCCAGCTTAATCCACATTACAATATATGTTTTAGGCATTGTTTTTTAATAAGTTCATTAATTTAATTCAGAGCAAGACATCTCGACGAATATTCATTAATTCTCTCCAATTCCATTTCATTGTTTTAAACTATTTGACTTAAAACTTGTAATGACGTACGTTTTTTTAACAAGGATTTGAATTTAATTTGAGATTGATGCTAAAAATGTATCTATATATTTGAAAAAAGTATTCAAAAAGTTCTTTATCCAAATAGCCGTACGCGCATGACAGTTAAGAGTTTAAAATATTTTAAATGGAATAAACTTACTTTTTAAACTTTTACCCGATTACCTGCTGAGGTAAATCGAATTGTACTCAATAAATAAAAATGTCTTTATTATTATTACTATGAAAATGAAATATTTGTTCAAATTACTAAGCACATGACAATTAGTTATTCTTTGTATAATTTTTCGCATATGAAATTTAAAATTGGCTTAATGTAATTAAATTTTGATATTCGTTTTCCTGTTACAATGGTTTAAGTTAATTAAGTTGTGTCAATACCATAGATTGTGATTGCTTGATTAATTTCTTGACTTTATAAGCCTGAGCTTAGACTTTATAAATAGCTTACGTATATCGAGAGATATCAAGTTATTTTTGCATTTCATATGAAGGCTCTTACGCACAATAATATTGGTTATTGTGATTCCCGCTACAATGTTTCTACTAATTTCCTCCAACCAATGACGTACGTGAGTGGTCAATTTAATTATGTTATGCCACACGTTTTCCTTATAACTATATAATCCCAATAAATCGTCCTGCACGTTCGTAGAAAAGAAAAACCACTGAGTAATTAAGGCCGTAAGGTTTATATTTGCATGGCATTAAGGAGATGGTTGTCTGATCATGGCGTATGTGCATGCTACATTCTTAGTGCCTACAGAGAACTTAATGTGCTATAGATTTTTCTGGGTTTTTTCTATTTACACGATTGTAATACAATAACATGTTTTGTATAAAAAGTAATGTATGGATATATAAGTAGGCATTTTAAGCAAATGCTTAACATTAGAATCTTACTCATCAATAGCACGAATATGAAATGGGTTCAAATACAGCAGTAGAATCGCCCCCAACTAGATAAATAGTCAAATCTCGGTGTTACACCGAATATGTGGGTCTCTGCCTTTCCACCCTTGATGTATCAAAAAGGCGTGGCATGATGTATACAATTAGCATAACATAAAGATTGAGAAAGGGTAGTACAATACTACAAATAAGCATCCATTGCGTAGAACAGTGGGCTGTCCCGCTATAAACTCTATGAACTTCATACGTCATTAATGTCAGTATATAACCAAAGCATGAGGATAAACTACTAAACGCCTATTATATAAAGTAATTAATTGCTAATAAAGTTGCTGGCAACCAATTACCAAGTAAACAACTACGGTTTTATGAATGAACGAAGGTCAAAGTTGAGTGTAAACACGTTCATTCATAAAATCGGGTACATACCTAACTTTTATGCGAATTCATTCATGAAATAATTTATAGTTATTAAATACAGCCATATAAGGTACACTTGGAATTTGTGAAAGCTAATTTTTAAATACCTCCCAAACTTATAAATAGAAACAGGAAAAGTAATTGTAATTTACATTTATAATTGAAATATAATTCATAGAAGTAATGCAATAATTAGTTACCAAAATAGGCACGGCATAGCTTTAAAGAAACATTTTTATTTTTTTCTTTCAAAAATTTTAAACTTTGTTTTTTGTTGGTTACAGTTGAAGCCAACAAATGTGGCGTGGAAGCCAGTACCAATCTGGTCCATCACAATCCTTGGCTGGTCTATATCGAGTATTGGCGTGGAAATTCGGATACTGAAATCCGATGCGCCGGTACCTTGATCGACAGCAAACATGTCGTCACCGCTGCCCACTGCGTTAGGACTCTGAAGTTCAGTCGGTATGTATCATAATTCTTAAAAGTTTAAAAAAGATTAAAGAGCATAGAAATTTTTTACAATTTTAAGAGGTTTAAAAAAGTTTAAAATTTTGAAATAAGTTTTTGGTTAGTTTAAATGAATACATCTAACTTGGAATAATTTGTTACTTACTATTTTCTTATCTTTACAGTTTAGTCGCTCGTCTTGGCGAATACGACGTATATTCTAAAGAGGACTGCGTTCACGGAGTTTGTGCCGACCCCATCGTAAGAATCAACGTGGCTGAAATCATCGTGCACCCTAACTACAGCAACCGGGAACATGACATTGCAATCTTAAGGCTCGAGGAGGAAGCTCCTTATACCGGTATGTACATGTTTTATGCTTTAGTTCTAAATATGGTTTGTTTAGTTTAAATTTTACCAGTTTCAAAAGTTTTAAACTTTTTTAAAATATACATTTACGCTACATTACGCCTGTATTTAATAAGTAAAATTTGTATAGTTTTAACACATAATTAACCAATAAAATTATTATTTACAGATTTCATCCGGCCCATCTGTCTGCCTTCTGGTGATCTCGAAGAAGACACCCAGTTCTTCGCAGCCGGCTGGGGTGAGATCCCTACGAAAGGCGTCTTTAGCCACGTAAAAAAAATCATTCCCCTACCGTACTGGAATAGAGAAAGGTGTCAAAAGGTGTACCAGTACAATTACATCCCGGAGAACGTGATCTGTGCTGGAGGTGAAGAGGGCATCGATACCTGTAGGGGCGATTCTGGTGGTCCTTTAACTCGAGTGAGAGACACCATCGAGCTTTGGGGAGTTACCAGCCACGGCAATGTCCACTGTGGCACCAAAAACTCTCCTGGAATTTACACTAGCGTGGCCGATCATTTGGACTGGATCAAAACTGTTCTCGAATCTTAAATAAGTGGAAATTTACCGACTAAGGCATCGTCTAACGGCATTTGAGTTTATGTAAATATTAAATCAATAGATATAAGATTTTGAAAACTGACGACGAATGATCTCCTTAATTTTAAACTTAAAAAATTCATTATGGCTTTCGGCTTACTCACGTAATAATTGGAAGAGGAACTCGACTAGTTTCAAGCCATGCTAGAGTGCAGCGCGACAGTCATCGCGTCAACCGCGAATGTTGTTCATGAATATAAGCCTCGTCAAATAATTACATGAGTAAGTCAAAAACCATAATAATAAATCTACTATGTCTCATGAAAGTCTTAAAAAATGATTAAGTACATTTTTAATGTCGATTATTTATTTTATGTAATACTTTTTAGTCTGATTCTGTGCCTAGCAATAAACCATTTTTATATAATATAAGTCATATTATTATTTATATATATATATATGGCAATAGGCTCACCCCCTATTACATGGGACTCATAACATAAATAGTGAAAAGTGGGTGTTACTTCTGTGTACACCTCTGCCTACACCTTCGGGGATAAAAGGCGTGATGTTATGATGATGATATTATTTATAGTATTTATAATGAGATTCACTTTTAATTGTAATAGTAATTTTCCACTGACGAGAAAGTCTGATTCCCATTTGCCATGATTGCCACTCCCTAGTACTTAAAGGACCAACTTATTATAAGATAACTTATTTATTTATTAAGTTAAACCTATAAGGAGACAGCTAGACCCTCTCTCACCTAGTTAGTTTTTGTAAGTTCCATAATAATTATGTATAAGCGTAACAAAATAAGAAAAGAAACTTGTATTATAAATGTTATTGCATGTATACAACGACTTTTCAATTTTGTTAACAGTTTAAGAGAAATAAAAGAACAATATTGTTTGCTAAAGATATTAGTACAAATGAGATTTTTTTGTTTGTAATAAAGTTTTTTTAATAATGAATTTTAAATAACAATGTTTTACATTCAATCTGTAATAATTTCGCAACAAGTGGCGAGTCAGTTGTAACAATGTTACATTTTAAATTTTTTTTAAACTTTTTTAAGTTTAAAAGTTTTTACTTAAATACATTTTCGGCTTTCTCGGTACTTTTAATAAACATATCATAGTTGGCTTGTTAAAATTGTTTTGTTTAAAATTTTAAATGTTTTGTGCATAATAAATGTATTTGTTTTGACGTTTAAAATGTACTTAACAGTAATTACCTAACATAGTAAATAAAGAAATGTGCCTTAATAAAATGAAATGAAAAAAAAAACGATACGAGAACAAAAAATTAGAAAAAGACAATAAATAGCGAATCATAAGAATATTTGATATTTTATTTTTTAAGTATAAGATCCCTGATATAGTTTTGCTTTGTTGGTCCAATGCAAACTGCTTATATTTTTGTCAAGTGTACCGTTCACTTTTCAACAGTTCCAGTTATGTGTTAAGAGTATCTTGTAAGAAAATTTTAGACACTCGAAAAAAATACTCTAAAGATATACACAACATAAAATCACGCCTTTTATTCCCGAAGGGGTAGGCAGAGGTGCACATACAGCACTTAATGCCACTATAAATGTAACACCTATTTTTCACTATTTAAGTTATGAGTCCCATGTAATAGGCCTGTGTGAGCCTGTTGCCATATACCGGGCACAATTCCATTCCATTGAAATTCTGCAAAGAAATTTGACTATAGTGGTTGTGATGACCACTAGATCAAAGAAGTAGCCCGGATTATCAGCTAAATGCTTATTAAAAGAGGCGAGCCTATTACCAATATTTTTTTATGGTATAAGCCGGTAAACGAGCAGACCACCTGATGGTAAGCAATCGACTATGGACACCTGGAACACCAGAGGCGTTTGCGGATTAGGAGTTTGAGGGTCGTTGGGGATTTAGAAATTGGGGAGATTAGGTAATTGGGCCTCCGCTAACCTCACTCACGGGACGAAACACAAAGCCAAGCGTTGTTTCACGCCGGTTTTCTGTGAGGCCATGGTATCACTCCGGTCGAGCCGCCCCATTCATGCCGAAGCATGGCTCTCCCACACTAAACAAATCTAAATCAAGATCTCTAATTCGCCAGACTATTACAATATATACAAGGTGATTTAGCAGATCTCACACAACCATGCTGAGTAAAGTTTTGGAGAATATTATCTATGTAGGCGGGAAGATTTTGAAATACCGACTCTCACGCGTCGAGGTGTAAGGAATTACACACATTATATTATAAAACCCAGAAATAGGTACATAATTTTAACTATCGTTATGGCCACAATATTTTAAACAATTCACTTCCAGAACAAACTTGTTTGAACGTGTATGAGCTTGGTTTGATCTTGTTCCACGCTTGTTAAACGTTTACAATACGGCGTCGTGAACGAAAGGGCCAAGTATGCACTCAAAAGTATTTATAAATAATTAATAAATATAAAATAAGTTACATTAATGGCATGGAAACAATTAATTAATTACAAATATCAGGAAATACTACATTTATGTCACAATGATAAGGGGCATAAGCACATAACGTTCCTTATTAGGCAATTCTTCCCTATACAGGTTAAAATTGTAACAACTTACGTGCAAGATTTGGCGTGAATTATGTTAGTATTAACGTACCGGGAAAATGATCGGGTTTTTCAGGTAGGTACAATATTAGGTACACCTTTATAATAGATGCTGCATTCTTATGCAGTATTTAACTATATTTTTATGGACATATGTAATTGCCCGCTTATAGACAATGTTATGTCCTACTTTCCCTATTTAAATTTTGTTCCAGTATAATTTTGACGTTAAATATATTTAATTTTGAAATGCCAAAAGCGGTTTCGTTGTAGTATAATTTGTACTTATTGGAAGTGAAATATAATAGACATAGGTAGGAACTACCTAGGTCCGTTCCTAGTACCTAAACGAGTAGATGGAGCACTTGATAGTAAGTAATCGGCGTCGGCCATTGACACCTGGACACAGGAGTTTGCAAGTGAATCGCTGACCTGGAGATGGGATCGAGAACTGGGTCTGGGATACAACACACGGCGTAAGACAACGCAAGTATTATTTCACAAATTAGCAATTATACACTTCAGCTTCAGAATGAAATCTGGAGCTGCTGATAGCCTAGTGGGCTACCGGGGCTCCGGCTTGAAGCACGAGTAAGAATGGGGTGATTTTTAGTCCGTAAGAGTCTGACACTCTCTCTTGCCTCCCCCAAGGCAGAGGAAGTCTTCGCAGAAGAAATATTGGATGATTTTCCTACTTCAAAATGAAGCCAGATGAATTTGGCATTTTCTAACCAGCTATTTCAAGAAAAAACTAAGAGATCACAGTTTTTTTTAATTCTGATATCAGGAAAATGGTTGGTAAATAGGTCAGTTATGTTACTATTCTTCTATAGATTTAATAATAATAATAATAATAATAAATAATCTTTATTGTACACCTTAAAATAATATAAACATATATGTAGAGTTATAATCAAGAATAGTAGGGCACAAAGGCGGCCTTATCACTAAAAGCGATCTCTACCAGGCACTCGTTTAGCAAATAATATCACATTTTCTTACTTTTTCTAGGACTTCTCTCTCTATTTCTTTCATTCTCTTTGAAATATGCTCTCACATTTCATGGGCAATGAGGGACATACCAACAAATTGACGATCACACGAAACATAGTTCCGAGTGAATCGAAACATGACATATAATGCCTGTGCATTATATATATGTCATGCTTTCGATTCATGATGCCACACCACAAAACAATTGCGTTAAAAATCTAATTAGTCCGTCAGTTAGATAATGAAAAAAAAATTAGACACGTGGTTTTTTATTTTCTCGTATTAATTGTAATACTTAGATAAAATGGCGCTAAGTTTAGGAGTGAGAGGTCGTTACGTCAACACGTGCTACAAAATGTGGCACGCTGTGACGTCACACGATATTTTAAATGAGTGCTCCGGAATTCCACACAATGTGTGGTTGTAGCACACAGCAAGTAATACTGGTGGTAGCAGCGCGACAGTCGCCGCGTCGCGGGTCACGAAATGCTGCTCATGAATATGAGCCTCTAGCATGGCTTGAAACTAGTCGAGTACCTACCTCGTCGAATAATTACGTGAGTAAGCCGAAAACGTGATAATATATTTAGTATGTCTCACCAAAGTTATAATACAAACTCAATACATAGATTGAAAATGTTAATAGATTAATTTTAATCCATAGGTTTTGGTTGGGACCGGTTATTCATTTCATTTCGATACTTACGACCTTCGCAACAAGAGTAGAGCTGATGACAAACGTCATTATTTCGTCAATATAATCAACCTAATTTAAAATAATGACAAATTCATTTTTCACCTTTATCCATTTCAAACAAAATAGCACACGGCACTTTTATGAATGAATATGATTCAGTCACGGGCCGTGTGCCACTATATTTTGTTCCAATGGAATGTCCCTTGCAAACATCGACAGTGACGTTTGCATCGGGCAGTCCCTTCGTGGACTTAATACTGTACAATGACTCAAAAGGTTCTTTACTCGACCGTTTGACTGGCCTAGTAGACGTAAATCAGTGCTTAGATGTAGGATTCCCGGCTTGAAATGATTTGGGCTTTCTGGGAGCTGTAGCGAAAATATACGAAAGAAAGTTCAATAATCTTTTAGGAGCGATCTTTTGGTCTTCTGATGTATTTAAGATAGTTGTCAGATTTCAAGTATGTTGCCTTGTTCAGTTTCTTTCAAGGAAATAGATAGAATTTGAATGGTTTATTAAGTTTTGCTTTCTTACTCTTAATATCTAATCATAATAAGATAAAGAGCAGGCGAAAAGTTTCAATTTATTTCGTATTTTTTTCCTGAAACAAGATTAGTTCCCGAGGAAAATTGGTCCACATTATTCAAATTATTTTCCTTTATCAGGAGTCTTGACTTTATCTATTCTATCTTAACCTTATCTCTTTTTTTAAAGGGTTTAAAATTGTAAAACGAAAATTATTTTCTTCTTCCGAAAGTTTAAAATAGTGACGAGCCGATTTTGTGTCGTCACTTATATAGCATTGTGGTAGTACATTTTCCCTGTAGATTAGAGGGTACATAAAAGCAGGGAACAAGGCTTGGATTACGCATAAATGAAACTTGAGTCCACTAGAAGTAACGTTATGCGAATATTAATTTATTTAAAATAAAATTTGCGTATTTTTTGGTGCAATTTTAAACGCATCTATGATTCGTTTATTATTGTTGTTAACCTGTGCCGTAGGCGTTTGGACTTTTAAAATTAAAAGTGGTGAGTTTTTTTTTAATTTAAAAATATTTTTTAAACTTTTGAAATTATTGCATTTTGACAAAAAAAAATTGGTAATTTTAGAACAAATTTAACTAAGCTCTGTTGGAAATTGAAATTGGAATTTCCACCCAATACTGAAACTTTCACTAATTTATTCCCAAATTTTTAGTTCCGTCCTGTGGCTTGGAGGCAAGTTCCAATCTCGTGCACCATAATCCATGGTTGGTGTACATCGAGTATTGGAGAGGAGACCATAGGACTTACGTGAGGTGTGCAGCTACCCTGGTAGATAGCAGACACATCATCACAGCAGCCCATTGCATCAGAACCCCAAAATTTACCAGGTAATAAGAGTTAAAAATGATTTTTTGTAAATTTGTCCCAAGTTTGGTACAAAATATTTTTTACTTTTATTTTTTGTCCCATTCATTTTTGTTTACGCTATTTAAGACAAAAACCTATCAATGTTGTGGGACGTCACATTTTTCCCATGACGTCAATAGGATTTACCTTCCTGTGCTGTGGTGCGAATTTTCTTACATTATATGTATGCAGAAATTTTGTAACATGTGCTTCTATTTTTTGTATTTCAACTTTTATCCTTTTGTCCAATTTTTTTCTAATAGTGTCTTTAGTAATTTGGGCATGATACAATCACTAATCACTACATAGTATAAAACAAAGTCGCTATCCGCCGTCTGTCTGTCCCTATGTATGCTTAGATCTTTAAAACTACGCAACGGATTTTTATGCGGTTTTTTTAATAGATAGAGTGATTCTTAAGGAAGGTTTATATGTATAATACATGCACATTTCACCCGTGCGAAGCCGGGGTGGGTCGCTAGTAATAAATAAACCCCAATGACCCGCGCTTTAGACCATATCATATAATTATGATAAATTTAGGAAAAAATTTATTGTTTAGAAACCTTTTTTATGTATAGTAAATTAGATTACATTTTGCTTTATATATTGCAGTGCCCTAACCGGGTTTCATGTTCAAATTGTACCCAATTATGTTACACCTATTGTACACATGATATAATCCAATAAAAAATTGAATTTGAATTGTAATATATCAGTTAGGCATATTATACATAATATTAATGTCACATTTTAATTCTATTTTTTTTTATTCTGCCATATTTGTTCCATTAATGTTTCAGACTTATATTTCTTTTTAAAATTAGATCTTATTTTTTACCATTTGCGTTCTCTTTCGTTCTAGATTAGTGGCTCGTCTTGGCGAGTATGACTTGTCAAAAGTCGAGGACTGCGTTGATGGGATCTGTGCTGAAAAGATTGTCAGGATAGATGTGGAGAAAATCATCGTGCACCCAGAGTACGTTGGAAAAAGTTATGACATCGCCGTTCTGAAGCTTACAGAGGATGCTCCTTACACCGGTAAGGATTCTATTCTTATAATATTAAGGTTTAATTTTGCATTTCATGAAGCAGAGACAGAAAAATCTATAAGAAAAAGGAAAATTGTGTTCTCTTAATTGTGTATTTAAGTTTATTTTTATTTGTCACAGATTTCATCCGACCAATTTGCCTGCCAACGGGCGAGCTTCAATCGGGCACAATGTTCGCGGCTACGGGATGGGGCGAGATTCCCACTCAAGGGTACTACAGCACTACGAAGAAAATCATCCCCCTACCGTTATGGGGAAGAGCTGAATGCAAGGCTGCGTACAGCACTCTAGTCGTGCCTGAAAACACTATCTGTGCTGGAGGTGAAGAAGGCATTGACACTTGTAGAGGTGATTCAGGCGGTCCACTAGTCCGATATGAAAGAAGAGCCGAATTATGGGGGGTGACCAGTGCTGGGAATAGCCACTGTGGAACTAAAGGCTCTCCTGGCATCTACACAAATGTCTTCGTGTATCTGCCATGGGTGAAGGACGCTTTAGCTGGAGTCCACGACGATAAAGCGGAAGAGATTGATGTAGTTTAAGTTTAAACCAAAAAAGACTAAAAAAAATTGTAAGTAAGGTAAAAATACCAAAAAATAGCTTTAATAAAAATGAAAAAAAAGAAAAAGAGCCAAAAAATAAACTTAAATAAAAGTTAAATAATGTAAAAGTGGGAAGAACACGAGATTTTCTTTTCTTTGCCACTTTCGAATATAACTTGTTGGCTCTTGTGCTGGATAAAATGCATTTATTCTTAAGTATTAAGATTAAACTGTAAAAAATGTTACAAGTTCCTATTTTTAAAACAGAATATATTTTTTCTGTGAATGTGCCATAAGAAAAAAAAATAAGTTCCTATTTCCTAATGTATTGTAAACATTATGTAAGGTAATTTAAATAAATTATTTTATTTATTGAAATACTCGTTTTTTTCACCTCATTAATCCTTTGCGGGGCCAATTTAAACACAAAATTAGATGTCACTTGTTTTTTTAATTTTCATTCATCTATATATTAATATCACTGACATGGAGACAATAATATAGACAATTGGGTACTTTCCTTTGTCAATAATCAATTATTTCGACTGTTTAATACAATAAAATATTAAAAAATAATGAACACTTTCATTAATTGATTTTATGACCAACTTAATTTATATATCTTTCCAGAAAATTTTTAAAAAATAAGTACGCTGTTTGACTCTATAAAAACATGACGTCACAATTCACAATTTCGTACAAAATTCATAGAAAACTGTCGTTTTTGACAGGTCGAAAAAAAGTATTGAATTTGACTACCTGGCAAGTACCCAATTACCCAATTAGACAGCCATGTATTCATATTAAATAGGACTTTCAACTCAAAAGTTTTTATAATAACGTTGTTAATGTAATTAGGTAGTTAAAAAAAAGTAATGATTCCATAAATTACATATATATAAGTATGTTTTTTTTTAAGGGGCTAAATCATCGAATGACTGCTCCCGCCTGGGCGAGGCGGGAGGGAGTGTCAGACTCTTACTGACTAAAAACCACCCCGTTCCTTCTCCTGCACGTCGAGCCGGAGAACCTAACGGGTAACCGGGGGTTACCCGTTAGGTTCTCCGCGACTCCGAATCGGCATCGGCCCTGTTGGACCCCATCTGTACCTATTAATCACTACGCTTGCTGAATTCGGGTTGGCGATTTCAAACACATAATTAGAAATTATTAGCCTATTCTCGCGATGTTTTTCTTCACTGTTTGTCAGTGATGTCTAAATGACCTTGGAAAGTACATATAACTCAGAAAAAGTCACATTGGTACTTGCCATTGGTAGCTTTCGAAGCCACATGCTCGTGTATTTGAATTGGGCATCTTAAATCTCTGGGCCAGCACAGTTTGACATAGAGTTGAGTATTCCTTAATAATATTTACCTAATTGGGATGATGACAGGGTATGAAAATTAAAAATATAATTAGTCCGTAAGTTGTGTAATTAAAAAATATTAGACACGTATTTTTTTATTTTGTTGTACCTATAATAATATAAAACTAATCAAAGTTTAGGAGTGGGGTTAAAACGTCATTTCTACGTATAAAATGTAC